>JAHUXG010022363.1:0-16177 GCA_020740815.1 Sciurus niger | reverse complement strand
CCTCTTTCCCCTTTGTGTTCCCCCAATCCAGCCTCCTCCTCCTCCTCCTCCTCCCCCTCCCCCTCCTATCCAGCCTGTGCAGACCCTGGACCTGAACCCTGTAACCCCACGCAGCTTGTCTGCTGGGGCCCCCTGAACTGTGTGAGAATGAAAGGTGGCTGTTCTAAGAGAGGGCAGCGCTGCTCCAGTTGCCTGATCACATCTCACAGGGGATGGGGATCTCTGGAAGGAAGCAGAACCAACCCAGGGCCCTGCAGAGGAGTACCAGGGCCGTTCCCGTGGTGTGCGGGAGCACCTGGGGCCCAGGACATTGCAGGGGGCCGAGTAGCCTTGAGCTGGAAAGTGTACTCCTAGCTTGACTCAGATTTGAGGATAAGAGCTCTAGAACCAAGAGAGCAAAGCCAGGCAGTGGGGAAGGAAATGAGATTTTCAAAATCAGTGATTCCCTGACTGCTTTGGTTGGAGTTTTGTTTTTGAGTTGACCCCAGGGACCTCAGGATAGAACAGGATCCAGCCCCAACCCACAATGTTTGTTTTAAACTTTGAAGTGACTCCCTACAGCAGGTCATATTTAGAGAAGTGCAGGAACCACCTGAGACCTGAGAAATGACGACAGCCACCAGTGGGAGAGTCTGTCCTGGGAGCTCCTCAGCCTCACACTCCTTCAGGCTATTTCCCTGTGTGTGCCACCCTTGCTTGTCCTGGCACTGGTGGGGTCCTGACTTCTGACCCACGCCCTTGGGGTGTGGATGTCTTAGTGCCTACCTCCCCACTGAAATCCTGCTTCTGGCCAGATCCTGGGTAGCAGTTTCCCATGGTGCTTTCTCAGAGAACTAACTAAGGAGTCCTGGAAGGAGCAAAGCTATGCCCCACAGAGCCCCTTACCCACTTCCTCAGCATAGGGCCTGACTGCCCTGTCTGTTCCCACAGCTATGACATGGTGCATTATGGCCACTCCAACCAGCTGCGTCAGGCACGGGCCATGGGTGACTACCTGATCGTGGGTGTGCACACCGATGGTAAGGTGCAGGCTGCTGTGCCCATACCACCCTACAGTCTTACACGGTCTTCCCTGACTGAGGAATGCCTGTAGGACCCCAGGTTGGGTAGGACAGGTCCATGCATCCTTCCCCAGAGCTCAGCTGTGAGTGGGCTTAGCAAGCTCAACCCAGCCTTGCTCGACTGAGGAAGGCCCAAGCTACGGAGAACAGACCTGTGGCATTTGTGAATAGTGCCGACACCGGGCAGGTTCCCTGGCTGTGCTGTCCACTCCCCTCCACCCCTTTCCTGGCTCCTCAGTGGCTGGACTGAGGGGCCGTCCAGCAGCTGCGTATCTGCTGTGCTGACTGGAACACAGCAGTGGTCTTGGCCTGTGGGCTGTGGACCCGTGAGAGGCAGGCCCCACCACGCACCCCACTGTATGTATAGGGTAGGGGTCTCCTGGGGAAGGGACCTGGGAGACTGGAGGTCATCTGTTTTGTCTTTTTCTGTTGTTATAGAGGAGATTGCCAAGCACAAGGGACCCCCAGTGTTTACCCAAGAAGAGAGATACAAGATGGTGCAGGCCATCAAGTGGGTGGATGAGGTGGTACCTGCGGCTCCCTACGTCACCACCCTGGAGACGCTGGACAAGTACAACTGTGACTTCTGTGTCCACGGCAGTGAGTGGGTGGGGCTGGGGCAGCTGCGCTCAGGTCCTCCTGGTGGTATCTGGAGGTGGCGGGCCTCCTCTCTGGGGCTCCAGGAGAGCTCTGGTCCCTCCCCATAAATGAGTGCACAGATATGAGGGCAGGCTGGGGACTGAGAGGGTGCTGGGTGCTGGGCTCCAGGCTGGGCCACCTTGTCACCCTCTAGATGACATCACACTGACCGTTGATGGCCGTGACACCTATGAGGAAGTGAAGCAGGCTGGGAGGTACAGGTAAGTCCCCAGGGGGCCTGCCAGTCAGGGTGCTGGGTGCAAGGGTTCCTTCCAGCTCACTCTTGGCTGCTTTGCGGCCACCTCTGAGAAGAGTATCTGAGCCTCTGACCAGGACTGGGGGTGCAGGAAGGGAAGCACTTGCTGTAGCCCTCACTTCATGGCCATGAAGTGATTCCGATCTTCAGAGAAGTAACTGTAGTCAGAGCTTAGCTTGGATGAGAGCTGTGGGGACGCCCCCAGGGCCCAGCACAGCTGTGAGACCTCAGTGGACTGCTGCCCCTGTGGAGCCAGCTTTTATTTTAATTACTTTGAAGAGCCAGCTGTGGCCAGTGGCTCCTGCAAGAGGCGGTGCAACCTGAATTCCCTTGTTAGAGAATACCCAGTGGGGCAGGACCTGGCGTGAGGGAGGCCAGAGGCCTGATGGCAGATGGGGACTGCACGCTCTGAGTCTGCCCTGCCTGCTCTCTGCTCCTGCCTTCTTCTTAACTGCTCAAAGCACAGTGCTCCTCCCCAGGCCCCAGGCTCCCAGTCTGTCTTCTGGTGTGGCCAAGTGCAGGGAGATGCAGCGGCAGGTTGAGGTCATGTCCCTCGTGGTGGGGTCCACTGCAGATGGGGCTTGGTGAAAGGGTCCAGGACAAGAACTCCCCACCTCCCTTGTCCCCCTCAGAGAGTGCAAACGCACCCAGGGCGTATCCACCACAGACCTTGTGGGCCGCATGCTGCTTGTGACCAAGGCCCATCACAGCAGCCAGGTGAGTGTGCAGGACAGGGCACAGTCCCTGATTCCCTGAGCTGAGGACACCCACCCTGCCCCATCTTGCCCTTCCACCACCTCTCCTCCGGCTGGGGGAGCCATGAGATGTGCAGTCCTGGGGTTGGCAAGTTTGGAGGGCGGGGCCCCTCAGCTGCTGTCCTTCCTGTGCAGGAGATGTCCTCCGAGTACAGGGAGTACGCAGACAGCTTTGGCAAGGTGAGTGCAGCTGGGCCGCAGGGCCCCCTGGGAGTCAGCCAGTGCTTGATTGCCCGTCTTCCACCACCCACACTGCCCTCAGGGCTCCCTCTGGGGAAAGGCCAGCTCTCCTCCCTCCCTGCCTGGCACTGACAGGTGGCCTCTAACCAAATGGCCTGGCCCTCTCTCCCTTTGTAGCCCCCTCACCCGACACCTGCTGGGGACATACTTTTCTCAGAAGGCTCCTCCGAGGTGACCAGATGGTGGCCTAAGGGTGCTGGTTCCCAGAGGACTATGTCCACAGGCCACTAGGCTCTGTACCTCATGGTGGTGAGGCCACCAAGGGGAGCTGGTATTGGTTGTAGTCCCTGCTGTGGCCATGAGGCAGAGCCATAGTCCTGCCAGCAGCAGTGGCCTTGCCCGGACTGGCAGTGGTGACCCTGCCCCTGCAGGCCTGTGAGTTGCTGCAGGCTGCAGTGGGAGCGTGAAGTCCTGACCTGTAGTGCTACGGCACCTGCTCCCCCATCCCACACCATGACAGGCAGGGGTAAGGCAGTCCCAGATCCAGAAGAGTGGTCCCAGGGAGGGACTGGGCAAGGGACATGCCTGGGAGGCCTCTGCTGCTGACCAGCTCCCTCTTTTGGCTGACAGTGCCCTGGGGGGCATAACCCCTGGACAGGGGTGTCCCAGTTTCTACAGACATCCCAGAAGATCATCCAGTTTGCTTCTGGGAAGGAACCCCAGCCAGGGGAGACTGTTATCTATGTGGCTGGTGCCTTTGACCTGTTCCGTATCCTCCTCCATTCCTCTTCGGCGCCACGCCCAGGCCATGGATTAGTGACCTGGGCCATGCCCACACCATGGATTGGGGACCTGGGACTGGGCTGGGGGGCCCAGGGAGCAGCCCTGGCAGGAAGACTGGTGGTGAGGTGCTGGGCAAACTGCTGGGAGGCGGGAGCTCTCTGCCCTCGGGCCTGTTGTTGCCTCTTGACCTGTGTGCAGACATTGGGCACGTGGACTTCCTGGAGAAGGTGTACAGGCTCGCTGACAGGCCCTACGTCATCGCAGGCCTGCACTTTGACCAGGTCTCTGCCCTGCCTCCTGCTTCCCAAACCCCAGACAACTATCAGGCCATGAGGCCCTGGTGGGGCTCCAGGGTGGATGTTGGGCACAGGTGGCCTCTGGAGGAGTGAGGCTTCGAGTGCCTGTTGAAGGCCAGAGAGCCCCTGGGTGGGTGAGCTTGGGTCTCCTCTGGGCTCCAGAACTATCCTGCCTGGCTCCTTTTCCAACTTCTGCCCATAAGGGACAGCCGGGAGGGAGAAACGCCATCCACACGAGGTCCTCCAGCTGAGCTAACCTTGTTCTGCCCTTAGGAGGTCAATCGCTACAAGGGGAAGAACTACCCCATCATGAACCTGCACGAGCGGACCTTGAGTGTGCTGGCCTGCCGGGTGAGCACGGGCCAGGAGCCAGCCCAGGAGTGGGAACATCCTCTGGCATCTCCCTTTCAAAGGCTTCCCTGAGCCAGGGTGGGGTGCCTCCCATCCCACTTGGTAAGGTGGGTGGTGGGTGTCTGGCCCTCTTGGTGGTGGTGTTTCTCCCCCATTGAGGAACCCAGAAGGCCCAGGAGATACAGGGGTCTTGGGTTCCCTGGCCAGCTGGCCCCAGCCATACCTGTCTTTGCTGGCTCACCTGCACCTGGGCCATCTCCTATCACTCTCCAGACCTGGCTGCCAGGATTGGGGACCTATCAAACTACTCTTCTCTGTGTCCCCACAGTATGTGTCAGAAGTGGTGATTGGGGCCCCATATGCGGTCACAGCAGAGCTCCTGGGTCACTTTAAGGTGAGGTGTCTCAAGGGCTAGGTACCTGGTGCTGCTGTGGCTCCCAGAGAGGCACCTGGGCTGATCCCTGCTCCCTCCCCAGGTGGACCTCGTCTGTCATGGGAAGACAGAAATTGTGCCTGACCGGGATGGCTCTGATCCCTACCAGGTGGGTCTCACCGCTTTTCGTGGATAGCTCCCTAAGGCTTCAACTTGCTTCTGGCAAATGAAACAGAGATCCTTGCTGCTGTGTGGTTTCAGGGGACAGGGAGGCAGGTTGCTAATGGGCAGCAGCGATTGCTTCCCCTGGCCTTGGCTGGTCTCCCTGTGAGGCAGGGCAGGGACAGGCAGTTTCTGTGGTCAGGAAGGGACTCATCCTCTCTCTCTCCTTGAGACTTCCAGGAACCCAAGAGAAGAGGCATCTTCTATCAGATCGACAGTGGCAGTGACCTCACTACGGATCTCATTGTGCAGAGGATCATTAAGAACAGGTACCCCTGGGGCCCCTTGGGGGCACCACGCAGCTGCCAGCAGAGGGAAGTTTCCCTGGCGCAGCTCACCCTAGCCTGGCCCCCAGGTTAGAGTACGAGGCACGAAACCAGAAGAAAGAAGCCAAGGAGCTGGCCTTCCTGGAGGCCACAAGGCAGCAGGAGATGCAGCTTGTTGGGGAGGGCGACTAGACTTCTGTCCGGAGGACATCATGGAGAGCCCCTGTGCCAGCGCCTGCCCCACTCTGCTTCTGCGTCTTAGAGTTTGGCTCACGCAATTCCAAAGGAAGCTGCAGCACCACCCACTAACTGGCCTGGCTCCAGCAGGGCTGGTGGGAAGGGCACTACTCCTTCCTGCCTGCAAGGTGCCTGTTTTGCAGTGGGCTCTCAGCTCCTCTTGCTAAGCTGCTCAGAGAGGGCATCCAGCAGTGGAACAGCCCAGCAGATGGGATGAACAGAGAGCACCAGTGGTATGAGGGCTGTTGCTCCAGTGTGCTTCCATCCAGTGGTTTCTAACTGTTGCTCCTCCATCTTGGACAGGGATGCCCCTCCTGCCTGGCTGGAGGCTGCAGTTCCTGCCCATCCAGCTTTGTGGAAGGCACAGAGTGGATGGCTTTGGGGAGCAGTGTTCTTGGGGCCACTCCCCATTGGGCACCCTGTGCCCTTTGGCACACATCCCGGTACCCTGTGCCTGGCTCCAGGAAGATGTGCTTGTCCTGCTGCCCTCCCGACAGATACCCTGGTCTTGTTTTGTACCTCTCTGGTGCAGCTGAATAAAGCCTGCTGGGAAGTGCTGTGTCTGCTCCCAGCTCACCCACCCACCACAGGGGCTCCTGGAGAGGCAAGATCAGGAAGCTGGCCTCAGAGCCTCAGGGTTGCCTCCTGATGGGCCAGGAGGCAATGGTTTGGTTTTTTGTTGAATTCAGATGTGGGGATTAGGGCTAGAGGCATAGCTCAGTGGTACAGTGTGCTGCCCTAGGGTGCATGAGTCCTTGGGTTCGTCCTCAGTTCTGCAGAAAGAAGGATATGAAGGTGCTTCCCAGCCCAGTGCCCTCGCACCTTCAGCTGCTGAGCCAGGTAGAAAGGGGCGCGCTCCTCTCTGAGGAAGATGGGCCTGTTCTTTCCTTTTAATGATTTTGAGGTCTGCTTTACAATTCCCTCTGTGCCCTGTCTCAGGAGTGCAGTGGTGCTCACATTCAGACCCCTGAGCAGAGGGGCCAGCACCCTGCAGCAGGGGCATGGGTCTAGTCTGCACCAGCAGTGGCGCAGTGGTGCACGCCTGTAATCCCAGCGGCTTGGGAAGCAGAGGCAGGAGGATCGTGAGTTCAAAGCCAACCTTAGCAAGGGCAAGATGCTAAGCCACTCAGCGAGACCCTGTCTCTAAATAAAATACAAATAGGGCTGGGGATGTGGCTAAGTGGCTGAGTGCTCCTGAGTTCAATCCCTGGTACCAAAAAAAAAAAAAAAAAAAAAAAAAAAAAGAGCCTGGGCCCAGTGCCCCAAAGACACATCATCCAGCCAGGGGAGACTTCCTGCTCACCTGCCACTCATGGCAGCTCTGGGTGGAGAGCTGGCAGGTCCGGCTGTCCAGGGAACAATGGGGACACCCTGAGAGGCAGACGCTGGAACTCTGGATCCTCTGTCTCAGCCCTGCCAGGAGTGGAACAAGAGGGAAGCAGCCAGAGGCCCCAGCTCATGCTGTAGGGGAAGACCCAGAATCCTTGAGTGTGTGGGGGGTGAGAGCAGGAATTAGCCTGAGTGGAGGAAATGGGGGCCACTGGGATCCCACAGTGCCTTAAGCCCTCAAGGCAACAGGGGCTAGTGCCCCCCTGGGTGGGGGCAGCAGGAATCCAGAGCTGCCAGGCTTGTGTCCAGCCTTATGGATGGATCTGAGGGCCTCTGGGTGGCCTAACTCATCTAGATGCAATCCCATCCTCCCTGGACCTGCACACCCAGTTGGCCCTCCTGCCTGGCCAGGCTGGCAGCTGTTATTCTGATCATTAATTCATTGTACACATAGTGGCTCTGCTCTCAGCACTTGGAGGTGTTGTGGGAGGACCTATTTCTAGAAATGGGTGAGATCCAGAATTAGGATTGGAGACAAGAAAAGCCATACCAGGTGGAGCAGGGCACAGGCAGGGCCTCCTGAAGGGACCCCAGGCGCTCTGGCTGGTAGGAAGAGGCTTTGAAGACCAGGTAAGGTAGGGGCCCATGGGAGGTTACACAAGAAAGGGTGATAGGTTCACCTTGTGGGGCCTGGAGTCCTATGCAGGGTGCCATAAGTCAGCCTGGCACATGTCTGCCAGGGCCTGGTGGGCACTCTTGGGTGGGACCTTTCACCCAAGCAGAAGGGCTCCTGTACCCTAACTCCCTCCTGAAGCACCTGGGGGCTCTGGCCCACCCCTTACCTGGAAAGGCCCAGCCAGCTTGACCAGAGAAGAGGAGTACCTGGGGCAACCCTAGCAGGAACCCTGGTGTACTGGGTCAGGCAGCCACCAGGGCTGCATTTGTTCAGTCTAGGAGACTTTCGGGCCCCACCCCTCCAGCAGTTCCCTCTGAAGACTGACTTGACTTCTTTATTCATTTAGCTGATTACTGCACGACCAGGCTGGGCCAGGGAGGGAGGATTAGGAGTGCCATCCCGCGCGGCAGGCTTAGGGGGTCCCGGAGCAGGCAGTGGGCGTTGGGGGCACCCACCGGGGCCAGCGAGGTCGGGATTTGGGGTCTGGGACTCAAGTGCGGCGGCAGTCGGCGGCGCGCAGCGACAGGAAGACGTCCGCTTTGCACTGGAAGGTCCCGCCGCCGCCGTCGGGGAGGCGCTCACAGCTCTGCAGGTTCGGGGTGACGTCCTTGACGCACACGGCCTGGGTGGGGGGTGGAGGCTGAAGTGGCCGCCCGCACCCACTGGCCCCAGCCACCCGCTTGCGCGCACTCACGAGGCTCCGCAGTCTGGGCCGCTGCTCCGAGGAGGCGCTGGCGCGGCGCTGGGGGCCCGTCTCGACGGCGAACTCTGAGCGCCGCGCGAACGGGGATCCGCGGAATCCGGACAGTAGTCCCGCGGCGCGGCCCACCGAGTAATGGCTGGGCCCCGCCGCCGGCTTGTACCAGGCAAGGCCCCGCGGCACCAGTAGCGAAAGCAGCGCCAGGGCCAGGGCTACCAGCGTAGCGCGCGGGGCCATGAGGATGCGGACGGCGGGCAGGTTGGGGCGGCGGGGTGTAGCTGCAGAGCCTGGCCGCGCCTTATATCCACCTTGGGGAGCGGGGTGGGAGGGGCCCCGAGGTGCGGGGCTGAGACGCTGTGCGCTCAGAGGACCCGTCAGCGCCCCGCAGGCATACGGCACGCTGGAGGCTTCCGTGAGCCCCAACACCGCATCGTGCTGAGGCGCGCTGACCCTCCCACTGACCTCGTCCAGCCTGGGCTGATTGCACTGAACCCCCAAATGACCCAAAGAGTCACCCCCACCAACTCCTCAGTACTCCCGAGGCCACGCCTGCATAGTACTCAAGGGGCAAATTCTCCCTCTTAAGAGGAACTGACAATTTTTGTGTGTGTGTGCGCGCAGGGGATTGAACCCCTGGCCTTGTGCATGCAAGACAAGCACTCTACCAACTGAGCTAGATCTCCCCCCATCCCCCGTGACAATTATTGACCACAAGCATCAAGGTCCCTGGGTCGAGCATGGGAGACTATGGTCTGTTTCATGCCTATTGTGGAAGGTTCTGTTACAGGCTGGATCCTGTAAGGAGGGTAGCAAGGCCAGGATCCAACTTTGGGAAGACCAGACTAAGGGATTACAGACCCCAGGCCCCTCCCTGCCCAGCTCTGACCCTGGATGGTGGCCTCAGAGATACTTCCACCTGTGTGTGCACTTGGAGCCTTCTCTGTGTCATTCAGCAAACATATATTCAAACACTAGATACAGAGGAGACTGCCCAGAAGTAGCTCAAGACATGTACTGAACATGCCAGGGCCAAGGCTATGAACAGGACAGTCCCTGCCTAGAATAGGTGGGGGACAAAGAAGGGGTCCCCCCAGGGAGATGAGGGGATGCTTGGGAAGAGTCTGAAGACCAGTGGGGTGACCCTCCCACAGGAGTTTCTTGCCTTCCTGGACAGAGGGCTAAGGGAGAGAATGTCACATACTGGGTTTGATGAGGACTTTGCAGGGGTCTTGACTTTCTGACAGAAGGCAGGCAGCAGAACAATGGGACAAAAGGGCAGGAATTAAAGCCCCGGGTGTAGGGTGGGAGTATGGGCTCAGGGTGAATCCTAGGTTTGTAATCTCCTGAAACAACATTCTGGGAGGTCTGGTGAGCAAAGCAGAGATGGGTGGAGCTGACCCTGAGGAAAGGACCCAACTGCAACTCAGGGATAACAAGGGGAAACCCAAATGTGAGCCTGAGGTGGCCACTTCCTGTCTCAGAAGATGCTTCTCAGAGGACAGGGACAGAAGAGCAGGTTCCCTAGGTTAGGTTTCCAGAAGCGAGGCACCATACTGGCTCATACTGGGCAAGGGCTCCTAGCCCATGAAGGTAGGAGTTACTAAGAACAGTACAGGAAGGATTCCAGTGGCTACTAGAACACAGTCCACATTCACCTTCGCCCAGGAGCTGCCCAACATTCCAGGGCTGGGCCACTGCCCCCCTGCCGTGGCTGCTGAACTTTAGCTGTGGGGACCAGAGGAGCCACCCGAGGGCTATCCTTCCTTGTGACACCTAAAGACATCCCGATGTTGAGGGCCTACACTGGACCTGGCCTTCAGTCTGGACAAAGGAAAAGGGTCCATGAGAACAGAATACCATGGCAATCTGCAGCCCATCTGGACACTACCAGAACTTGTTCAGAGACATCTTCCTGCCCCCTAGAAGCCCACTGATGGGCCATGGCCTGTGTCTCCCCTGCCGGTACAGACTTATTCCAGGGCCTCTACTCAGGCACAACCTGCCTCAGGCTCTTTGATGATTCTACTCCTCCTCCCAGAACTGTGACTCAGGTTCCATGAGGGCTTCAGGGTGTTTCATCAAGATGTTTATTCATGAGTTTTCATATCAAAACATTGCAGCTTCATCAATATGCCAAGAAGACAGGCAACCAAGGCCTCCAGCAAGGCTCAGGTACTTTAATGAGTTTTACTTATTGAATAAAAGCATCAGCATTGTGATGGAAAATAACAGGTTCCAGTCCTTGTTTCAACCCTGTCACAGCCCAAGGACTGTCCCCAGACCATGGCCATCAGGCTGCACTGTGAAGAGGGGACTCAGAGGCCATCTTGGGTAAGAGGGCTAAGCCCAGGCACGGCACTGGGGGAAAGGGGCTCCAGATGCAGCATGGGCGCCTCACTCCTTGAACTTCCACTCCTGCCGGCACATGGGGCAGTGCTGCTGCACCTGCTGTGCGTTGAGCCACTTGAGAATGCAGTGCATGTGGAAGCAGTGTGAGCACTGGCCCCACACCAGCGGGCAGTCATCGCCAGGCACCTTACCTGTGGGAGGGCCAGGAGGGTACAGCATTAGGGAGGGCCCAGCATTCTCAGGCATGCTATACAGAGCATGTGGCAAGCCTGGCAGGGGTGCCAGGACATCAGGCTGCGGCTCCTGCCCCAGACCAGAACCTCTCCTGTCTCGTGTTTCAAAGACAGAAATCAGGTCAGGCATGCCTGTAATCCCAGCAGCTTGGGAGGCTGAGGCAAGAGGATTTGAGTTCAAAGCCAGCATCAGCAATTTAGCAAGGCCCTAAGCAATACAGTGAGACCCTGATTCTAAATAAAAAAAAATAAAAAAAAAAAAGGCTCGGGATATGGTTTGGTGGCTAAGTGCCTCTGGGTTCAATCCACTGTGCAAACAACAGAAATCAGGAATGTGACTAGACTCATTCTCACACAGCTCATCCCTACAAAGATCTGCAGGCCTCACCAAGTGCTGCAGCAACAGACCCCCTCCCCAAGTGCAGCAGAGAGGAGCTTAGCAACCCCCTCAGAGGGAAGAAGTCTTGCTGGCCCACCAGGACCCTTGTGCCTTTAGAGGTTGGGCAGAAAGGGCAACATCTGATCTCACAGGCCCTGAGGACCATCTGTGGCCTCTTGACCCACTGTGATACCCAGAAGGAATATCACTGGTCAAGGTGCCAAGAAGACAATCTGAGTAGTGAGCTATTTGTCTTTAACAAGGCAGGAGGGGCAGTGACCTAGATCCCCTCCCTAGACTTCAGGGATTCAGTGAGCTACACGTATCCTGGGAACACTGGTGTTTAAGGGCCAGCTTGTCTTCCCACCTACAGCTCCAAGGATAGGGGAACAGGATGCAGACACCCAACCTGTGGGCCTGGAAATGCTTCCCCTGTGCAGAGAGGGACACTTCCTATCAAGAGAAACAGAAGTCCTGATTTCTAAGGACCTGGGAAACCCCATTGAAGTGCAGGTTCTATCAGAGCACAGCAATGCTCTCTGGTCCTGCCCCAATTAGCCTGGCAATGAGGAGCTAAATCTCGCTGCCCTCAACCCACCCTCTGGTGCCAGTTCTGTCACACCTACTCCCAGTCTCCCCACAGTGCCTTGTCCAACATTAGAATTTTCCACAAGGTCACCCCTTTCAAATTAGGGTTACAGCCTGTGAGCCTAGAGTTGTGGGCACCCAGTTGGCCCTGGTGGGAGGGCTGCTGTGGAGGAAGGAACTGCTCCTTCCAGTGAGATCTTGGTAGGAAGCCTGCTGGGCATTTGATGACTGGATGTACAGAGGATGACTCACGTGGGGGCCTGCTAGTGTCC
The DNA here is from genome assembly GCA_020740815.1 of Sciurus niger. Classification (NCBI taxonomy): domain Eukaryota; kingdom Metazoa; phylum Chordata; class Mammalia; order Rodentia; family Sciuridae; genus Sciurus; species Sciurus niger. The sequence continues at coordinate 4,232 of JAHUXG010022363.1, read as the reverse complement.
TGATGAAATTGTATTTTTAATTAAAACATCTCTCAACAAGACTGCTTTAACCCAGGCCCCACTGGGATGTGCAGATTTATTACTGCCTTAGTCACTATGGATTGCCCACAGGTGTTCAATTTTAGCAAGAAATCTGGCACTAGTTAACCTATCCAGAAAGCACATTAGACTTGTCAAACACTTTGCACATTAAAATCAGCTCCCTCTAACTTAACCATCAACAACTCCAAGCATTGGACTGAATTCCCTATTGTCTACAGTCAATTGGCCCTGTTTTAACAAAATTTCAGCACACTGCGCAAGCATGAAATGCTGAGTGTTCAACTGCAAAGACCTTGTTTGCATGCCCCAGTCAAGGACCCCCCCTGGCATGCTGCAGGCTGGGCTCTGAGGCTATGTGTGAGTCCATCCCTGTGGGGTCTAGCAGCTCTGGGTTCAATAGCCATCTTCAATCCATAGGATCAACTGCCCATGCCCAGCCTGTGGGGAAGGCCAGAAAAGGCATAGAAGTTACTGCAAATATTTTTAAATAAATTACTTGCCATGTTAGGTAAATGGCCTACCACTGAGCCACACCCCAGGTCTTGAACCACATCGCCAGCCTCTTTTTTATGTATTTTGAGACAGGGTCTTGCTGAGTTGCTGAGGCTGGCTTTGAACTCACAATCCTCCTGCTTCAGCCTCCAGAGTAGCTGGGATGACAGGAGTGTACCACTGCACCTGGCTTACAAATTCTTTTTTGGTACCAGGAATTGAACCGTGTGGGAGAAGCTTAACCACTGAGCCACATCCCAAGCCCTTTTAAGTTTTTGAGACAGGGTCTTGCTAAATTGCTTAGGGCATCACTATGTTGCTGAAGCTGGATTTACAGGCATGTGCCAACACTCCCAATCAATTTTAAAATACATTTCACCTATTTGATTAAATCAGTATGGATTAACTCCTGGATGATGGAATTTCTTTTCAACCAGGACAGATGTAAAAATTAAGTCTAGAGCTGGGTGTGGTGGCACACACCTATAATACCACTGACATGGGAGACTGAAGCAAGAGAATCACCAAGTTTGAGGACAATCTTGGCAATTTAGGGGGACCCTGTCTCAAAATAAAAATGTAAAAAAGGTCGGGGATGTGGCTCAGTGGCAGAGCACCCCTGGGTTCAATCCCCAGTACCACACATACACACACACAAACGATACCACAAAAAAACCCTGGTAAAGCCTGGAAGGTGGGACATCTACAAGGACCACACCAAACTTTTAAGACCCAAAGACCTTTTTTTTTTTTTGGGTGCTGGGGATTGAACCCAGGCCTTGTGCTTACAAGGCAAGCACTCTACCAACTGAGCTACCTCTCCAACCCCATGACCCAAAGACCTTGACAACATGTAGCAGTGTAGTAAGAGACAGGGGCTATTCTAGATTAAACGGCTGAAAAATGAAGCAATGTTGAAATGTTTCGTTCAAAACACCCAACGGTAAAAGGATAAATAGCTACAGATGACAGAACAAGAACCAAAATGACAGTCATGTTGTCCGATGCTACAATAGTGGTTAAATGAGACACAAGGTTAAAGTGTTTATAGTTTAAAAACATCACTGCCTGGCATGGCCGTGCAGGCCTATAATACCAGCAATTTGTAAGGCTGAGGCAGGAAGATCACAAGTTTGAGGCCAGCATGGACAAGTTAGTGAGATCCTCAGCAATTTAGTGAGTCCTTGTCTCAAAATAAAACGATTAAAAAGAAAGACGACTAAGGATGTAAAATACTTAGCCACAAAAAAGCAAACATGGTATTCACTTCAAAGTGGTAGGCAAGGGTGTCCTTTTTCTTGGGAAGTACTGGGGGTTGGATCACAGGGTATCTCTTGCACATGGTAGTCACATGCTCTACTACCAAGCAACATCCCCAGTCCAAAGTATCTGTCTTTGTTCCACTGTTCGAGAATTTTCAAACAAAATGTTTAAAACATCTCTATCTTCGTTCCACACATGCTCAGCGTCTGAGTTTGATTACAATAAAAGGCAAAAAAGGCAACTTTTGGCAGGGTCCTTATTCCGCTTCCTGAGCCGGGTCTTGCTATGCTGGTCTCCAGCTCCTGGGCTCAAGCGATCCTCCTGTCTCAGCCTCCGGAGTAGGGACCAGATAGGAACCACACCGGCTTTTGACCGGGTCTTTATACCGACGTGATCCCACCTGCCTAACCGTTTTCAGGAAAGGAGACTAAAGCCAGGGATTTCCAGGCCCGGTGAGCCAGCAGAGCAGGGCGCGCAGGAGACACTTACAGTCGGGACAGCAGCCATTGAACGCCATCCTGCAGATCCCACAGTTCTCGTCATTGGCCACCCAGAGCCAAGTGGCCACACCGTTCCAGCACTTAATCTTCACCTTCATGGCGCCGGGGCCTGCGGGCCGAGGGAAGAGGATGACCTGGATAAAGTTATTCTGCGAGGCTACAACGTTTGGGCACCAAGGTAGGAGTGCTGCGCGAGGGTCGGGGCTCGGAGCTTCGGGCAGCTCCGGGGGCCGCGTCCCGACCGAGCAGGGCGCACGGGCCTGCAGGCCGGCCCTGCTCGCCTGGGCAGTGGTCAGACCCGCGTCCGCGAAAGGGCGCGCCCGTTCTCATTAAGTCGCCACGACGCCGCGCGGCGTTTCCAACAGGAGAGGCCGGCGAGGCGTGGTGGTCGCTCACTCCGCAGGCCTGAGGGAGGCGGGCTGGGCCCGGCCGCCGCGCGTCGCCCGAGGGCAGCCCTCCCCGGCCTGCGCTCCCAGACCCCGACCCGCGGGCAGGGAGGGGCGCCAGGCCCCGCCCACCCGCGCCCTCGCACCTTCGCCGCCTAATCACGCGCCGCCCCGCCCTTCCGTTGGCGGCGCCGGCGTCCGCGCGGGAAGGTATAAAAACGACCGCACCGCGGCCGGCGCCTCCAGAGCTGCGCCCGCCGAGCCCCGCTGCCAGTGCGCACGCGCCCTCCCGCCCCGCGCGCGCCGTGGCCAATCCCCGGCCGCTCCGGGGTCGCGTCGCCGGAAGGCTGCGCGGGGCGCCGGAAGTGACGCGCCAGCGTGCTGACGCGCGGGCTGGAGCTGAGGCCCGATTCCGCGCCCGCCATGGCCGACAAAATGGACATGTCTCTGGACGACATCATTAAGCTGAACCGGAGCCAGCGAGGTGGCCGCGGCGGGGGCCGGGCTGCGGCAGGGCCGGCTCCCAGGGCGGCCGTGGCAGGGCGCAAGGCTGCGCGGGTGAATCGAGGCGGCGGACCCATGCGGAACCGGGCCGGCCATCGTCTGCGGCTGCGGGCGGCGGCGGCAGGAATCCGGCCGGCGCCCTACAGCAGGGTGAGGTAAAGGCCGGCGCGGGCGCGGGCGGGCGTCCCGGCAGTCGAGTGCGGTCCGCGGGGCGGTGGGCGAGACGGTCGCGCCGCGAGGCCCGGCCCTGAGGCGGGGGCTCTTCCGCCGCTTGTGTGATCCTGACGGGCCCGTGGCGGCGGCGGCGGAAGATGGGCGAGCGGCCCCGGGCTTGCTCTGGCGGGGACCGAGCCCGCCTCGGCGCCCGCCGGCGGCGCCGCGCGAAGCAGGGTCGGGGTGGCGCAGCGGCCCGGGGCGCCCGCCGCGAGGCTCACGGGTCTGTTCCGTTTTGCGCTTTTCCTTCAGCCGAAACAGCTTCCCGACAAGTGGCAGCACGACCTGTTCGACAGCGGCTTCGGGGGCGGTGCCGGCGTGGAGACGGGTGGGAAGCTGCTGGTGTCAAATCTGGATTTCGGAGTGTCAGACGCCGACATTCAGGTAGGAGACGCGCGCTGCTCCCCCGCACGCACACTTGGTTTCTGGGATGTGGCCCCGCGTCCCTTCCCGCCTTGGACCTGCGCCTTCCCAGCTGCCCAAAGGCCAGCGGCTGTACTGGTGAGGGCAGTCTAGCAGGCGGACCCCAGAGGCGTCTGACGCGTGGGTCAGTCTGGGAAGGCGGACCCCTGCGTGACCCGGGCGCCCCATTCTCCTGCTGAAGCTTCTGAGTGCAAGTCCTCCGCCAGGGCATCCAGCTCCTGCTGGGCACAGAGACAGGGCGAGTGTGCGGGGTTCCTGCGTTACTGATAACACGGAGGCTGCTTGCTTCGTAAAGCTCGTGCCTACGGTACTGAGCTAAGGGGAGAAGAAAGTCCTTCCTCTCTGACCAGCAAAGCACAGAAGCTGTGGTAGCCGTGTTTTCTGGCCCTGCTTGCCTCGAGCACTGTGT
>JAHUXG010022362.1:0-68248 GCA_020740815.1 Sciurus niger | reverse complement strand
TCAAAAGACATAGACTGGCAGATTGGATTAAAAAGAAAGATCCAACAATATGTTGCCTGCAAGAGACTCACCTCATAGAAGGAGATACCCATAGACTAAAGGTGAAAGGATGGGGAAAAACATACCATGCACATGGACTCAGGAAAAAAGCTGGAGTATCCATCCTCATTTCAGATAATGTGGACTTCAAGCCAATGTTAGTCAGAAGGGATAAAGAAGGACATTTCATACTGCTTAAGGGAAGCATAAATCAGCAAGATATAGCAATCCTAAGCATCTATGCCCCAAACACTGGCTCATCCATGTATGTTAAAGAAATCCTTCTCAATTTTAGAAACCAAATAGACAATAACACAATAATACTAGGTGATTTTAACATGCCTCTCTCACCACTGGACAGATCTTCCAAACAAAAATTGGAAAAAGAAACCATAGATCTCAATAACACAATCAATAATTTAGACTTAACAGACATTTATAAAATATACCATCCAACCAAGAGCGAATACACTTTCCTCAGCAGCACATGGATCCTTTCTAAAATAGACCATATATTATGCCACAAAGCTAATGTCAGCAAATACAAGAAGATAGAGACACTACCCTGTATTCCTCTATCAGATCATAATGGATTTGCTAGAAATAAATGAAAGAGTAAAAATGAAACTACTGCACACCTGAGATTAAACAATATGCTTATAATATGATGAATGGATAACAAGATATTAGGAAGGAAATTAAAAAATTCTTAGAGGTAAACAGAACAAAGAAACATCATATCAAAATCTCTGGGACACTATGAAAGCAGTACTTAGTGGAAGATTTATTTCATGGAGCGCATTTAATAAAAGAAGTAAAACTCAAAAAATAAATGACCTAACACTACAGCTCAAAGCCCTAGAAAAAGAAGAACAGACCAACACCAAAAGTAGTAGAAGACAGGAAATAGTTAAACTGAGAGCTGAAATCAACGAAATTGAAACGAAAGAAACAATACAAAAATTGACAAAATAAATAGTTGGTTCTTTGAAAAAATAAACAAAATTGATAAACCCTTAGCCACACTAACAAAGAGAAAGAGGGAGAAAACTCAAATTACTAAAATTTGAATGAACAAGGAAATATCACAACAGACATGAGTGAAATACAAAACATAATTAGAAGCTATTTTGAAAATCTATACTCCAACAAAATAGAAAATTTCGAAGACATCAACAGGTTTCTAGAGACATATGAATTGCCTAAACTGAAGGAGGAGGACATACATAATTTAAATAGACCAATTTCAAGTAATGAAATAGAAGAAGTCATCAAAAGCCTACCAACAAAGAAAAGTCCAGGACCAGATGGGTTCTCAGCAGAGTTCTACAAAACCTTTAAAGAAGAGCTCATTCCAATACTTCTCAAAGTATTTCATAAAATAGAAGAGGAGGGAACCCTCCCAAACTCATTCTATGAAGCCAATATTACCCTGATACCTAAACCAGACAGAGACACATCGAGGAAAGAAAATTTCAGACCAATATCCTTAATGAACATCGACGCAAAAAGTCTCAACAAAATTTTAGCAAATCGCATACAAATATATATTAAAAAGATAGTGCACCACGATCAAGTGGGTTTTATCCCAGGGATGCAAGGTTGGTTCAACATTCGGAAATCAATAAATGTCATTCACCATATCAACAGACTTAAAGTCAAGAATCACATGATTATTTCGATAGATGCAGAAAAAGCATTTGATAAAATACAGCACCCCTTCATGCTCAAAACACTAGGAAAAATAGGGATAGTGGGAACATTCCTTAACATTGTAAAGGCCATCTATGCCAAACCCATGGCTAATATCATTCTAAATGGTGAAAAACTGAAAGCATTCCCCCCAAAATCTGGAACAAGGCAGGGATGCCCTCTTTCACCACTTCTTTTCAATATCGTCCTTGAAACTCTAGCCAGAGCAATTAGACAGACCAAAGAAATTAAAGGATACGAATAGGAAAAGAAGAACTCAAACTATCCCTATTTGCTGATGATATGATGGTATACTTAGAGGAACCAGGAAATTCCACCAGAAAACTTTTAGATCTCATAAGTGAATTCAGTAAAGTAGCGGATATAAGATCAATGCACATAAATCTAAGGCATTTTTATACATAAGCGATGAATCTTCAGAAAGAGAAATTAGGAAAACTACCCCATTCACAATAGCTTCGAAAAAAATAAAGTATTTGGGAATCAATCTCACAAAAGAGGTGAAAGACCTCTACAATGAGAACTACAGAACACCAAAGAAAGAAATTCAAGAAAACCTTAGAAGATGGAAAGATCTCCCATGTTCTTGGATAGGAAGAATTAATATTGTCAAAATGGCCATACTACCAAAAGTGCTATACAGATTCAATGCAATTCCAATTAAAATCCCAATGATGTACCTTTACAGAAATAGAGCAAGCAATTATGAAATTCATCTGGAAGAATAAAAAACCCAGAATAGCTAAAGCAATCCTTGGCAGAAAGAGTGAAGCAGGGGGTATCGTAATACCAGATCTTCAACTCTACTACAAAGCAATAGTAACAAAAACGGCATGGCATTGGTACCAAAATAGAAAGGTGGATCAATGGTACAGAATAGAGGACATGGACACAAACCCAAATAAATACAATTTTCTCATACTAGACAAAGGGGCCAAAAATATGCAATGGAGAAAAGATAGCCTCTTCAACAAATGGTGCTGGAGAATTGGAAATCCATATGCAACAGAATGAAACTAAACCCATATCTCTCACCATGCACGAAACTAAACTCAAATGGATTAAGGATCTCGGAATCAGACCAGAGACCTTGCATCTTATAGAAGAAAAAGTAGGTCCAGAGCTTCAACATGTCGGCTTAGGACCAGACTTCCTCAACAGACTCCCATAGCACAAGAAATAAAAGCAAGAATTAATAACTGGGATAGATTCAAACTAAAAAGCTTTCTCTCAGCAAAGGAAACTATCAGCAATGTGAAGAAAGAGCCTACAGAGTGGGAGAAAATCTTTGCCAATCATACTTCAGATAGAGCACTAATTCCAGAATCTATAAAGAACTCAAAAAACTCTACACCAAGAATGCAAATAATCCAATTGACAAATTGGCTAAGGAAATGAATAGACACTTCACAGAAGAAGATCTACAAGCAATCAACAAACATATGGAAAAATGTTCACCATCTCTAGTAATAAGAGAAATGCAAATCAAAACCACCCTAAGATTCCATCTCACCCCAATTAGAATGGCGATTATCAAGAATACAAGCAACAACAGGTGTTGGCGAGGATGTGGGAGAAAGGTACACTCATACATTGCTGGTGGGGCTGCAAATTAGTGCAGCCACTCTGGAAAGCAGTGTGGAGATTCCTTAGAAAACTTGGAATGGAACCACCATTTGACCCAGCTATCCCACTCCTTGGCCTATACCCAAAGGACTTAAAATCAGCATATTACAGAGATACAGCCACATCAATGTTCATAGCTGCTCAGTTCACAATAGCCAGATTGTGGAACCAACCTAGATGTCCTTCAATTGATGAATGGATAAAGAAACTGTGGTATATATATACAATGGAATATTACTCAGCCATAAAGAATGATAAAATTATGGCATTTGCAGGCAAATGGATGAAACTGGAGAATATCATGCTAAGTGAGATAAGCCAATCTCAAAAAACCAAAGGAGAATGATATCGCTATAAGCGGATGATGACATAATGGGGGTGGGAGGGTTTAGTGTTAGGGTTAGAGTTAGGGTTAGGGAGGGGGGCAAGAATGGAGGAAGGAAGGACTGTATAGAGGGAAAAGAGGGGTGGGAGGGGTGGGGGAAAGGGGAAAAAAATAACAGAATGAATCAAACAACATTACCCTATGTAAATTTATGATTACACAAATGGTATGCCTTTATGCCATGTACAAACAGAGAAACAACATGTATCCCATTTGTTTACAATAATAAAAAAAAACATAAACTATGGCAACAGTTTGAACCACAAAATAAATAATGTAAGTTACTTGGGTTAGTGCCCTTAAAATATAATAGCTACTCATTAATCCATAGTAATAAAAATAAATTTAATAAATGAAGAAGAAAAAATTTGGCCTTACATGAGAATAGGAAAGACAGTAGAATGAATCAGACATAACTTTCTTATGTTCATATATGAATACAAGACCAGTGTAACTCCACATCATGTATAACCACAAATAGGAAGTTATACTTCATGTAATATTGTATGTCAAAATATACCTACTGTCATTTATCTAAAAAGAACAAATAAAAAAGTAATTTGGCCTTACCGAAGAATTCCAACTAAAAAAATGTAAATTAAATAAGGGAAATAAAAAGTCACCATTAGGCAAATGTCATACTCATAAGTGTTATTGTAAAAATCACCAGATGTAAACTCAGAGGGTGAAAGTTTGAGGGGAAAGAGTACAGTCTCAAAGCATCTTACCCCAAGATATCTGATAATCACAAAAGGAAAAATAATAACCCTATCATAGAAACCTGGCAGACGAGACCTGACAGACACTACCTTAACCAAGATCAATAAACATCATATACCCCAGGTATGATACACTGAGAAAGGCACAACATCACTGCCATGGTGTCCCTTCCAAAAATGCCTAATCTCAATCTAGTCCTGAGAAGATACCAGATAAAATCAAATTGAAGTATATTCTACATATTCTGAGTACTCTTCAAAATGTCCAGGTCATAAAAGATAAAGAAGGTAAGAGAAGTGTCAAATTGGAGGAAGCCAAGGGAACGTGACAACTAAGTGTTGTAAGGGATCTTGGCTCAGATACTGGACCAGGAAAAGGACATCACTAGAATTAGGTAAGGCATAATTTAGACCATGGATTGATTGATACTTAGCTCTCAGGCTAAATCTGCTTGCTGCCTTTTTTCTTAATTAGTTTTATGTATTTCACCACATAAGGTCACCACTGTATAATCATCGCACCCTGGTTTTTGCAGCCCCAAAATTGGTTTATAATCTTTCAAAGGCATGATCATCTCATGCTATAATTCCTGCCCCCTTTTTTTTTGGTACCACTGAATCCAGTGGTGCTTAACCACTAGGCCACATCCCCATCCGTTTTTTATATTTTATTTAGAGACAGGGTCTCACTGAGTTGCTTTAGGACCTCACTAAGTTGCTAAGGTTGGCTTTGAACTCTTGATCTTCCTGCCTCAGCCTCCCAAACTGCTGGGATTATAAGCATGCACCACCTTGCCCAGTCTCAGGATATAACTTTGTTCATCAAGTCACTTAAAAGTAAAGACCAGCAGTGTATTCACCAGTGGCATTTATATGTGCATCTGTCTTCTAGCTAAGCCCAAGCCTAAAGCCTAGAATTATCAGCGCACTTACAGTGTGTTTCCCAAAGCTGACTTGCATGATTTGTTAAAATGTTTTAAGTCCATACTTCATAACACTGTAATGAATTTTCTCAAGTGAAATATTTCAACTATAATGCATAATCAATAATAACTAATGTGTTAACTTTTTTCTTCAGACCAGAAGAAACGTTTGCTGAATTGTCAGGAAGAAATCACGTGCGTTGATTTGACTATTCAATTTTACATATATTCACCAGTATTCCATGCATCCTAATCGCACACAGAAAAAGTTTAATAATAAATGATTTTTTTAATAATACAAGCACAATTTTTTTTAAAGTTTTGCATAATGATCTCACCCACTTTCCCTGCCCCCCCTCAGTGTTGGGGATTGAACCCAGGGCCTTGTGCTTGCAAGGCAAGCACTCTACCAACTGAGCTATCTCCCCAGCTCTCACCCACTTTTTTGCAAACAAAAAACTTGGCATAAAATTTCCGACAATAATATGGTGAAATACAGTATTGACGACAGCCATGACTATCTCTCAAAATGGTAGAGTGACATAGTTGTAACACAGACCCTAGGACCTGCAAAGCTTAAAATATTTGCTAGTTCAGGGCTGGCAGCATGTCATATAGGTTTGAGGGAGGTCCCCTGCCCTCCAAGAAAGCACTTGCACATGTTTATTATTTGTTGTTGTTGCTGCTGCTGTTTCCACTTGTGCAAACCTTATAATGCCTCCTTAAATTTTGCATCTAGAGTACCCTGTTTGCCTCACCAGACTACTGTTCTCTCTGACTCTTCCTTTATTTTTTTAAAAACTGTGTACTAGCATCTAATTGAGTTAGGAGTATTGTATTAACGTTAGTTTTCTGGTTTCAATCATTTATTACTATTAGGTATGATGTTCACATTAACGGAAGCTGATCTGAGAGCAGGAACTCTTTGTATTGTTATTATTTTTTACAGTACTAAGGATTAAAGCCAGGTGCACTTTACCACTAGGTTATGACTGCAGCCCTTTTATTTTATTTATTTTTATTATTTATTTTATTTATTTATTTTTACAGAGTCTCACAGTACACAGACTGACCTCAAACTTGCAGTCCTCCTCAGCCTCCATAGTAACTGGGATTACTAGAGGTACACCACAGCACCTAACTGCATTACTTTTGCAACTTTTTTCAAGTCAAAAATTATTTTTAAAAAGACATTTTAAAAATAATGTAATCCCAGTGGCTCAGGAGTCTGAGGCAGGATGATTGCAAGTTCAAAGCCAGCCTCAGCAATTTGGCAAAGCCCTAAGCAACACAGCAAGACCCTGTCTCTAAATAAAATATTTAAAAGGGCTGGGGATGTGGCTCAGTCATTACACACCCTTGGGTTCAACCCCTGGTAATAATAATAATAATAATAATAATAATAACAACAACAATAATAACGACGATGACGATGATACAGTCCCTGGGATAAGATAAATTTACAAAGCTCCAAGTACACAGTTTCCCTGTGAGGTCAAAATAATGGCCACAACTACAACTACAACCTGCTACTCTGTGTCAAGTACTGTTCTAAGCACTTTATATAAATCATATCTCAATCTCCACAACTCTATGAAGTGGGTAACTATTGATCTCCATTTTAAAATTAGGAAACTGAGACAAAAAAAAGTAAGTTTCTCCAGTTCACACAATTTTAAGTGGGAGAGTAAAAATTCAAACCCAGGCAGTATGAAGTCAATAAGAAAAGCAACTAGAAAAAATAGATGTTTCCATTTATCAGGTTTGTGCTCAGTTTTCAAGTCCATGAAGTCTTGAGATCATGAAACCTTCTTAGCATTACTGCTGAAATAGTGACCAAATAGTTAAGTACCAAATAAGATCATTATCCAGAAAGATACTTTATACCTAATGTGGTGTATCAATACTTCAGAAGGTTTTATAGCATGTATCTTTGGTGTCAAATCTGATAAATGGAGAAAATGCTGGCTGATCTGGGATCAGACTTCAGTATATTGTTTTAAAATGGGAAGGATGTTTTCTACTCAACAGCATGGAAATTCTCCCTGATTTATGTATATCATATATATAAAGTAAAGTAGTAAATTAGTCTCATTGCTTATTATCAATGCTATATTTTTAATTTGTAATGGATGATTTTTAAAAGTCTCTGAGAGAAAAAAAAAAGCTTCACAATTACTGTTCTAGAACCATTAGAAAATATGCAATTTTATGTTGGATATAATTAATTTCCAACACAAGCTTTAAATAGTAAGAACCATAAATCAAATCAAAACATTATGTGGGTATATCAATTCAATAGTTAAAAGTAAAATCAAAATATCAATTTTCTTTGAAATCATTTTGAGTATGAAGAGTTCTGGTTAATTGTAGAGCATTAAATCAAATAATATTTTAAGTGAAGGAAACTCATCCAGTACAAATCAAGTTAAGGAAATGTCACATTAAATTTTAAAATGACAAAAATTTTTAATGGAAAGGACATCTATTTAAAAAAAAAAGTGAGAGAGAAGCTACCAGGGAGGCTGAGGCAAGAGGATTACAAATTCAAGGCCACCCTCGGCAACTTAGCAAGACCCTGTCTCAAAATAAAATATAAAAATGACTGGGTAGTTCAGAGGTATAGTAACCCTGGGTTCAATCCCAATACCAAAAAAAAAAAAAAAAAAAAGAAGAAGAAAGGTGGAGGGTAGAGGAAATTATACATACATAAAGAAGTAAGGAAATTGTAACAACCCCGGAGTTTTTCATGCATGTTTCACATGTGCATGTTTTGTTTCAGAAACCACGTTTTCTGAAAGTAATTTCTGTCGCAATTTGAGATATTAACATAAAAGGATGATTCTTGATTTGTAATTTAAGTGATCATAAAAATACATATTTTAATAAAATACTTTAAAATAACTGATTTACCAGAAAGTTACATTTCATCTCAAATATAGCATGAATTACTACAATAAATATATAGTTTAGTGTATATTCTAAAACACCACCATCAGCAATTACATTAAATTTTCTAATATGCGTTTTTAGCATACTGTAAAATAGAATGCGCGACCATTTGCCAGAATATACAAACGGTATTTGATCAAAACCTTCCATATAACTTATAACTACCATGGGATGCTATTCAAGACCCAACATATATTTAATCCTTAACGTTCTTTGAGCTAAAATGCTTTAAAGAGATCCATGATTAGGATTTTAGACAATGTAACTAAAAGTTCACGGTTAACATCTTAACTAAAAACTTGAAACCGCTGAGAAACAACAGCATTATCCATTCTTACCGAAGAGAGTTCATCACATCCCAGTAATGTGTAGTAATCTTCACTATCTTCTAACCTGTAATTCAGTATTGCATCCATTTAGATCAATAAATCAGCTTCTCTCAGAAACAAGAGACAAAATGAGCTTCAAATTAATAGGAAAACCCTCTTTAAATCTGAATGACGAAGGCACGTTCCAAAAGCAAAAGCTAGCTTTAAGACCGGTCACAGTCAATACACCAGATGTCAATCTAGACCTTTGTAAACACTACCTCTCATTGGCCGTTTGCTGAGGAGAAAAGAGTAGACCACATGCCTGATGCTGCAGTGCTGCCTGGGATCTGTAGTTTATGAAGTGGTAGAAATCAACTATTCATCTTATGAGCTAATAAAGCCTTTTTACAAATTCGGCAAATCGGTCGTCTTCTCTGTTTCCTACATATTTTTATCTTTTTTTTTTTCTTCTTTTTTAAGAAACAGAAGAAAATTTGAAACAGCAACAAAATTTTAGGGTTTATTAACTGTGAAATGAGTACTTTTTGAATGTTTAGAACATTTTGTAATTTGGGGGCGGGGCTAGAGAGTGTAAAGCACTTACCTAGCATGCTCTAGGTCCCGAATTCAATCGCCAGAACAAAAAGGAAAAAAAAAAGTAATTTTTAAAATAGTTTTAGAGTAGAAGAAAATAAAAACTAGGGTAACAGGTTCTCATTTGATTACATTCATTCAATAAATATTTATTGGGGACCTATTTTGTGCTCACACAAACTCTTGATTCCTGTAGAACCTTTTTTTTTTTTTTTTTTTTTTCAGTGCTGGGGTGGAATTCACGACTCGTGAATGCTAGGCAAGTTCTTTTCCACCAAGATATACCCCCAGTCTCTAGAGGTTTCCTTGTGATGGAGAAGAAGAAAGGATAAACATATGTAGAAACAGGATTATTTGAAATAGTGTTTTGTTTTACACAGGATATAGGACAGTAAGAAGGAAAATGGTGTGAGAACCTGAGTCAGATTGCTGTGCCATTTGTCCTGGGCTGGTTCTCTCCAGGCTCAGGTGTCTAGAGTAGGGTGGATCTAGGATACCATGCTTAGATCCTCACTTAGTTGCTGAGGCTGGCCCTGAATTTACAATCCTTCTGCCTCAGCCTCCAAGTAGCTAGGATTATAGGCAGGTGCCACTGCACCCAACTTGCCTTAACACTTCAAACCACCCCATAAATTTTAACTTTAGAAGAAAAAATACTGGTTCATCTAGCCCACCTCTACAAATCTTATTTAAGATTTATTTCCGATGAGAAACAAGAAAAAGGACAGAAGCACCCACTAATCTTTCATTATCCATGCTCTCTTCCCAAAAGTTCTGTGTGAAATTTTTTTTTTTGTAGTTTACTCTGTGTGAAATTTTAAAACAAAATACAATTACTTCTTCTTTTGAAATTTTTCCACATCATTTGAGGTGTTTGGAGTTCTACTTGGGTATCACAAAATCTTAATCACTGATGACTGTTCTTTAAATGATGTGAAATGGTTACTTTGAAAAATAGCATAGTGGTCTCCCCAGAATTATCAAAGGGGCTGGGAATATAGCTTAGTTGGTAGAGTGCTTGCCTTGCATGCACAAGGCCCTGGGTTTAATCCCCAGCACCACACACACAAAAAAAATTATCATAGAACTACCATACACTCCAGTCAGTTCACTTCTGGGTATATATACACACACATCCTTACAGCATTATTCATAATAGCTAAAAGGTGAAGGAAACCTAAATGTTCATCAATAGAAGAGTAAACAAAATATGAAGGGAAGAGGACGTAGCTCAGTGGTAAAGCATTTTGCCTAACATGCATGGAACCCTGGGTTTCATCTCCAGCAGCAGCAGTACCACCACCACCACCAACAACAACAACAACAAACACAAACACATATACATACACACACATATGAACATATACATATATATGGAATATTAATCAACCTTGGAAAGGAAAGAATTCTGACACACGCTACCACCTGGATGAAACTCAAAAACATTATGCTTCACAGTGAAAGAAGCTAATTGCAAAATGACAAATACTGCATTATTCCACTTATTTGAGGTATCTATAGTAACCAAATTCATGGAGAAAGAAGTAGATGTCACCAGGGACTAGGGAGAAAGATGAATGGGGAGTCATTTTTTTTTTTTAATGGGTACAGAGTTTTAGTATGGGAAGATGAAAAAAGTTCTAAAGATGGATGGTAGTAATAACTGCACAACAATGTAAATGTACTTAATGCCACTGAACTGTACACTTAAAAATGGTTAAATTAGTATAGGCGCACACCTGGGGCTCTGGAAGCTGAGGTAGGAGGATCGCCAGTTCAAAGCCAAAGAAAAAGCGAGGTGCTAAGCAACTCAGTGAGACCCTGTCTCTAAATAAAACACAAAAATAGGGCTGGGGATGTGGCTCAGTAGTCGAATGCCCCTGAGTTCAATCCCCTATACTGCCCCCCCAAAAAATGGTTAAATGAAGACAGGTGCAGTGGTGACCAAGTCGGCGACTTGGAATGTTAAGGTAGGAGGATCACAAAATTAAGGCCAACCTCAACAATTCAGTGAGACCTTCAACAACTTAGTGAGACCTGCTTCAAAATAAATTAAAAAAAAAAAAAAGGGCTGGGGATGTAGCTCAGTGGTTAAGTACCCTTGGATTCATTTCCCAGAAACAAAAAGAGGTTGAATGGGCTGGGTGTGGTGGCACACACCTGTAAACCCAGTGACTCAGGAGGCTGAGGCAGGAGGATTGCAAGTTCAAGTCCAGCCTAAGCCAGTTTAGTAAGATTGTCTCAAAATAAAAAAAATTTAAAAGGGTTGGGGATATAACTCAGGGATAAAGCATCCCTGGGTTCAATCCCCTATACCTAAAAAAAAAAGTTAAATGACAACTTGTAACAGGGGTTCACTTGATGCTTTGACTATATCCCTTGTCTCTTTGAAACTTAAATGATTTTGTGTTTTCCCCAACATTTTCCCTGACCTTCTCTCTGATCTTCTTTTCCCTAACCTCTCCTCCCTGATCTTTTCCCTGATCTTTCCTTCCTTATCTCTTCTCCCTAAACTTATTCTCTCCAAATCACCTCTGTAAAAGTCCCCTGTTCCTGCTGATGGGCAGAATCACAGCCTTTGGGACAGGAGTCCCCTATGTTTCTCCTTTGCTAGCAAAGCAGTAAACTGTCTTTTTCCTTTTTCTCAAAACTGTGTTCTCGTTTTTGGGATTGGCATTGGGGACAAGGACTGAGCTTTCTGCAACAAACTTTGGTGTGATGTGTATCTTATGGCAATTTAAAAAAAAAATAGGGGCTGGAGAAGTAACTTAGTGGTAGAGCAATTCCCTAGTATGAGTGAGGCCCTGCATTTGATCCCTAGCACCACTCCTGCATACACTAAAAAAGATGATGTGAAATACCTCAAAGACAAGACAACTCTGGCCAGGAAGGAAATAAATAAGTGTTGTTCTTTATTCCTTCCTTCCTTCCTTTCTTTCTTTTTATTTACTTTAATTTTGCACTGGGGTTAAAACCCAGGGGCGCTCTACCACGGTGCTACATCCCAGTCCTTTTTTATTTTGAGACAGGGTCTGGTGAAGTTGCCAAAACTGACCTAGAACCTGGATCCTCCTGCCTCAACCTCCAAGTTGCTTGGATTACAGGCCTGCCACAAAACAGTCTGTGCCTGTCAAAAGTGTTGTTCTTGGGAATAGGACAATGCTCTAATGTTGTTCCGAAGAACAGCAACAATAAAAGATTTATGAAAGAAATTTTGGTAAAGCAGATTTTAACTCACAGGCTATTTTTCCTAGACCATCATGTTCTCATCCTAAACAGTGAAGTTAGAGTTCTAAACATGCTCAACAACTGCTGACCATGGAAGAAATCTGTACATCCTTTCTGAAATGGAAATTGGTACACTACAAGTTAAAGAGTTTTAGGTGGTGCGTACCTATAATCCCAGCGACTCAGGAGGCTGAAGCAGGAAAATTGCAAATCTGAAGCCATTCTGGACAATTTAGTCTCAAAATAAATAAAACGAGCTAGGGATGTAGCTCAGTGGTAATGTTGCTGAAAGCTCAATCCTTGTCCGGTTTTGAGAAAAAGGAAAAACAAGTTTTCTTGCTTTACTAGCAAAGGAGAAACATGGGGGAATCCTGTCCCAAAGGCTGTGATTCTGAATATTATGGGGAACAAGGGATTTTTAAGAGGTGACTCCGAGAAAATGAGATTAGGGAGGAGAGCTCAGGAAGGGAGAAGTTTAGGGAAAAGAAGATCAAGGAGGAGAAGGTTAGGGAAAAGATCAGAGAGAAGAGCAGAGAAGAGGTTGGGAAAAAGAAAAAAACCATGTAAGTTTCAAAATGACAAGGGATATAGTCAAAGCATTGAATGAACTGTTACAATAAAGCAACTCTGGGTCCAATTCCTAGTATCACTCACACACACGCACACACACACACACACACAGTTAAAAAAAAAGCTTTACATGATCTTTGTTAAGCAATTCCATACCCATGAATTTATTCAAAGATTATAATCAATAAAATGTGCAGATATAGCAATAAGGATGGTTATCTCAACCAAGATACAGTTACCACAGTAAAAGTTGATCAGAAAAAAAAATGAAATGTCCAACAATCATTTAAATAACAGTCTACATTTAGTAGCATACTATGAAGTCATTTTAACCAATTTAGAACATTTCTATAAAATGTTCATTCTATTTTCAAATGAGAAAAAAATTACAACAAAACAGTCGCACTGTGCAAAATTCACTGAGCACTGAGATTTATGCATTTACTGGGTATAAGTTATACCTTGATTTAAAGTGTAAAGAAGAAACAAAGTATGCTCATTTTTATTTTTTTGTTGATGGGGATTGAACCCTGGGACTTCGAAGTGCTAAGCACACACTCTTCCACAGATCTACACCCTCCACCTCTTTTAAATTTACATTTAAGCCAGTGGTGTACATTGTAATCCCAGTCAATCAGGAGGCAGGAGCAAGAAGATCCAGGCCAGTTTCAGCAAGGACCTAAGCAACTCAGAGAGACCCCGTCTCTAAATAAAATATATAAAGGGGTTGAGGATGTGACTCAGTGATTAAATGCCTCTGTGTTTAATCCTAGTAACACAAATAAATAAGTAAACTTTAAAAGTATATGTGGTATGGTTCCAGTGTTACGAATATACAGTGTGGGTATATTTAACATATGAGAAAGTATATACACCAAAATAGGATGTTATAAAGGTTATAACTCACTATGGGGTCATCGGTGATTTATCATTTATTCTTTTATTCATCTACATATGCTAAGATGAACATATATTATTATTCTAAAGTAAGAAAAAAAAAAAAAGAACAAGTCAGTAAAAGCTGCAAATTACCAAAGGCCACACAGCAATTTACTTACTTAGTAGACTATTCAGAGAGCCTGTTTCAAAGACTGCTTTTCAGCTTTGGTTTTATTGCGTATTTTGCGGTGGCTGTCATTAGCCAATTAACTCAACGTTTGAAGCTAATAATGCACTGTGGGGTTGACAAAGAAGAAAAAAATGGGGACTGTTGGTGTATCTCAATGGTAGAGGACTTCCTTAGCATGGGTTGGATCCTCAGCACTACAAGAATTGCTGACTGGAATTAAAGAGTAATAAAACTACCCTGAACTCTATTCCATATTCCTTGATAGGGCTTATCTAGATCACCAGACCTCCCATTTCATTAAATTAATTGAGAAGACAAGATTGATCCATATGAAACTTTAGCACATCGCATAATGAAATCATACAGTTTTGAGTGAAATTTTAATTGTAATTCATAAAAACATTCACAAAGTACATGGAAAAAAGAAGAGGCAGGAAACATCGCTCGCCCTAGGACCACAACTCCCATAAGGCACAGCGAGAACGGCGCAGAAGGGGTGACGAGAGAACGTGTCGTTACTTCCGGTCTCCCGGGCGCCATCTCTCCGGAAGTTTTGTATTTACTTGAAATGCTTAGTACGGAGGTGGTAAGAGAAAGATCACTTAACACGTCTCAGATGAAAAAGAGAAAGGCCGGGAGCTAAGGGGTTACAAGCCCCAGAATCTCTGAGCGAGGACGGAATTATAGCCAACCCATAGGTGGGCTCTGCGCCGACCCCGGAGTCCACTCTGACATTCCCTTCTCCGACCTCATTTTTCCCTCCGAGCTCGCGCTGGATCTCTGTCATGCAAAATGGAACCCGCGCCTTTCCTTTGCGGTTCTGACATACCCGAGTTTCCAAGGCGCAAACCCAAATTCCAGAAACTGTACCTGGAACCAACCGTTCGTCTGGTATCCCACCCCCGCTCCCTTACTGGCTGGAATACTGGAAAGCTACTGTGCGCTCCGATACACGGGCTGGATTCGACTTAGCTTCCAGCTCTCAAAACCTGCTCCTCAGAATCTACCGATCAGTTAGAGCTCAAGATCAATTTGAAAGGACCTTTCTAGGACCTTAAATGCCCTAGGTGTCCGTCCCTCCATTGTGTAAAACAGGGAATAAGATCCCTGGCTTCCGAAGCAGAACAGCGTCCTAATCCAAGAATAAAATGTGTCAAAAAGTTTTGTTAAGTCAAACATAAAGGAGTTATAAATGGTTCTTCAAAGATTGTTGGAATATTTGAAGCCGTAATCAGGTGTGATGACAAATGCTATTAATCCCATTATGTTAAGACTAATTATAGTGCACAGGATGTTAATAATAGGTTTTTTTGTGGAATTGGAGAGACGAGGTGTCTGGGAACTCGGTGCTTTCCACTCAGTTATTGTGTGAACCCAAACTGCTCTAAAAAATAAGGGATTTTGCGGGGGAGAGGGGTGATTTTTGTGTGTGTGGTGCTGAGGTTCCAACCCTGGACCTCAGGCTTGCTAGGCACTGTGTACCACTGAGTACACCCCCCAGCTCCAGTTTTATTTATTTTTAAACAGTAGCAATAGGAAATATAATAACCACCTATCACTGGACAAAGTTACAACAAATTTAGCTTAATGGTCATAATTTTATCCGAAATTCTAGAGATCAAGCAACAATTTCCATTTTGTAGATCAGCTCAGTTCAGATGAGCTGAGCAGGATGGCGTTATGGACAGAAAGGGACTGACAAAAAGCAGAAACAACAAAAAGCTGGTGGTTTCAAAGTTACTTTCCTTGTAAAGGTTAAAGCAGGTGGAACTTCTTATTTTAGTAATCATGTTAGCTAAAACGGGTCTGTGTTGGAGATTTGGCTGTGTTCTCTCCCGCTCGCCCTGCTTTCTCTCCCCCGATGTCTTGGAAGGTAATGGAATGGGGATCCACCTTACCCTTTGAGTATAAATCTTGCTGCCTGACCACTGGTGACTATCTTAAAACTGGGAATCCCCCCTTCTTTCCCCTCTCCTCCTCCCTAATAGCAAGGGAAATAAGACTAGCATTTTTCCTGTCCCAGGCTAAGCTAAGGTGTCCTTTATGGCCCACAAGAATAAAGAAACCAAACCTGGGACTTGGAGCAAATGACTCTCTCAAGGATACCCCGTGGAAACTTACTAATTATATCTACTGATAATATTTGTATTCCTGCTCGTGTAATCCTCTTTTATTTGTTTTTGGTTTTGTTTGATAGCAGGAAGCCAGGGAAACTTTACCACTGAGCTACATCCCGGGACCTTTTTATTTTTTATTTTGAGACTGTTTTCTTGCCAGCGTTGCTGAGACTAATCTTGAATTTGCAATCCTCCTGCCTCAGCCTCCCAAGTCATATCCCTCTTTTAAAGGCCCTGTGTTCCCCTTGACAGGAAAAACCATAGCTTCTGGGCCAGGAATCCCCTGTGTTTCTCCTTTGTTAGCAAATCAGTGAAACTTGTTCCTTTTTCTCAAAACCCTCTCCTCATTGGATCAGCAACAGAGACAAGGACTGAGCTTTCAGAATCAATCAGGTAAAAAGACTTAGTTTGGGCTTGGTGATGTTGAACTTCAGCATGAATAATTCCATTTTGGTTTCATCTGTTGAGTCTAGTGCAGAAACTCAGTCCAAATCAATGGCCTCCTATAAATTTTAAAACATTCCAACTATATGCCAGTGGTAAAGATAAGGTTTGAACCCTGCCATGTCTGACTCCAAAGTCCATGGTGAAGAAAATGTGAAAAACACTATATCACATTATTTAGCAAGTATTTTAGCATAGTAGAAAACGTACTGGACAAGACTTGATTTTTAGTATCAGATCTACACTGATTCCTTGCTGGGCCATGTTTTCTTGATTTTTGAAGGATATTGGGCCAAAAGAGTTATTCCCAAACTTTAAAGTCCCTCTAAAACACCTGGAGATCTGATTAAGATGCAGCTTTTAGCTGGGGATGTAGCTCAGTGGTAGAGTGCTTGCCTAGTGTGTTCAAGGCCCTGGTTTGAGCCCTATCAATTAAGGAAAAAGATGCAATTTTTGCTTCAAGATGTATGGGTAATGTCTGTGATTTCTAGCAAGCACCCAAGTGAAAACCATGCTTATCTAGGGACCGCACTTGGAATAGCAAGGGGCAGAGTGACCTCAGATCTTTTTATCATCTAACACATGTGCAGTCATTATTCCCCTCTAACCTTAGTACCTTTACTCTCAGTTATTAAAAGAACTGTCAAAAGGAGGGACTGGGGTTGTGGCTTAGTGATAGAGTGCTTGCCTCGCGTGCGTGGGGCCCTGGATTCAGTCCTCAGCACCACATAAATAAACAAAGATATTGTATCCATCTACAACTAAAAATTTTTAAAAATTTAAAGGAGAGGGTCTAAAGATTCCTATCTAAAACCAAAAATTTTAAATCTATTTAAATTATGATAATAATATTTTGAAGTGCTGGGGGTGTAGCTTAGTGGTAGAGTGCTTGTCTCGCATGCACAAGGCCCTAGGTTTGATCCCCAGCACTGCCAAAAAATAAAAATAATAATATCTCTGGAAAAATATACAAGAAACCCTTAAGAGTAGTTACCTTTATGGAGGGGAACTAGATGGCCTGAGTACAGAAATGGGAGGTAAACTATACTGGACACTTTTTTATTCTTTATGCATTTTTACTGTGTTTTCAGCTTAAAATTTGTGTTGAGGGGAGATAGAGGGGAATCAAGCCCATGGCATCCTAAACATACGTTCTACAACCCGCAGTCCTTTATTTTGTATTGAGTATAGAAAAGTGGTTAATATACCATTTGTTAGTAAAGGAACAATTCACAAAATTGGTTCCTCTATTTAACAGATTTATTTGAAAGAGTTGGAAAGAAACTCCTTGAGCATGTCTAGGAAACAAGCATTTAAATATCCCTGACATCTCACATTTTTTTTCTTCTCAAATAGAATTGTGGTGGAGTATGTTAGTAGTCAGGTAGTAACCAGATAACAAAGATAGTTAAAGGTAAATAGTTACTTAAAGGCATGGGACTGGATGAGATTACTCATGAGATTAACAGAGTATGATCTGTGATTCCCTGATCCTATCAGTTCTGATTCCAAGAACCTAGACCAGTGGTCCTCTAGTCTGGCTACACTTTACAGTCACTTAGTACTTTGTATGGTTAAAATAAGGAGATGGTTTTATGAACCATACAGTGTATTGCCATACAAAGAGGTGTTTTTTTCCCACAATGCTTAAAGAAGGAAAATAAGAACAAATGTCACAAGGAATACACTCAATAAATGAGGTAAATTAACTACAGAATGGTAAGTTTCAATTTCACCCAATTATTAAAATCTAGTTGCTCAGTTAGGATGGAAGTAGTTCTCTGTGAATGTAAAATCTAATCAAAACTTGAGGCTTACCTTCCTACAAGAGAGTCTCAAGAGAAATGAATTGACCAATGCAGTGGAGGCCTGCAAGGTCCCTTGATGCTAGAAAGGGGTGCTAGTGTTGCAGGGCAAGGCATCAGAATGGCCTCAAAAGCTGATAGAAAGTAACCTTGCCACAGCCTAAGTTTTCAGTGTCTTTGAAAATCCTCAGTTTGTATGTGTTCTAAAGTCTAATAGTTGAAGCTAATAAGTCACATGTGGAGTGGCATAACATTATCATGGGGAGGGACAGTAAAAATTTCATGTTGTTCTTATCACAGCAAAATGTATGTCACTCATGTAGCAAACTTTGCAACTATCTGTTGGGTTTTTTCTTTCTTTTTTGCAGTGTTGGGGATTAAGCCCAGGGTCTTCTGCATACTAGGCAAGCACTCTACCTCTGAGCTGCATACCCAGCTCTATGTAAGTATTTGGAATTATTCCTTGGAACCACCAAATGACCCAGCTGTACCATTCCTCAGTATTTAGTCTCAAGAGTTAAAATCAGCATACTGTAGCAATGCATGCATATCCATTTTTTTCTGTTTTTGGGGTTATTTTTTGCATACCCATTTTAATAGCAGCAAAATTCACAATAGGCAAACTATGACTCCAACCTATGTGGACATCAGTGAATGAATGGATAAAGAAAATATGGCATATGTTTACAACAGAGTTTTATTCAGCCATAAAGAAGGAAATTATTTAAGTTATGGGAAATGGGTAAACTTCAGAACAAACATGTTAAGTAAAATAAGCCAAACTTGGAAAGTCAAGGGTTATATGTTTTCTCTCATTGTGGAAACTACAGAGGACAAAGGAAAAGAAATTTGGGGAGGTGAAGATCTCATGAAAATGGAAGAGAGATCAGTAGAGTAGAGGAAAGGGACGGGTGGGGGTGGGAAAAGGGAAATTGGGGAATGATAATGGCCAAATTATATTGTTATATTAGGGGCATGTAAGAATATGTAACAATGAATCCCACCATTATGTACAATTATAATGTACCAATAAAAATATGGAAAAAATATTGGAATCACTCCAAAGCTACATTAACACTTATGTGCCAAGATCTTCCTGAACACCAATTAAAAAGGAATCTCAGGGTGGGGCATGGGTATTTTTTTAAAGCTCCTCATAGTGATTCTAACATAGAGCAAGGTGACACCTAGACCTAGGATATTAATCTGATGGGAAATATTAATAAATAAAAACAATAACTTATAATGAATCCTTCCTATGTCCTAGGTTTCATCCTCTCTGGTAAATTTAGAGAATCCATTTAATTCAATGATAAATTCACAGATACTATATGATTCTGTGAAAACCCAAGCTTGCCAAATAAATGCCTGGCAAAAGGAAAATATAGAGTAATATTCATGAGCGCACTGGTGGCTAGGCAAATGTTGCTTGATAACATGGTATGTGCTGTGAGGGATATAAAAGGAATCAATGTTAGTGGTTCTTCCTGTAAGGAACTTGCAATGCAATTAAAGAGACAAGATTGAACTTGTGACCCACAGATCAAATCTGAATGTCAAGTTCTCTGCACTTACATTCTAGCCCCTTTACAGACTTGTGAGATTATAACTCATGATCTATATGTATGCAAATATATAGATTCAATAGCTATCCAAGTAGAAAAATATATACTCAACTATGAGGTACTGTGGTTAAATGCATATGACCTAAAATCAGAAAGGATTCAAATCCCAGATACCACTTAACAGCTGTGGGATCCTACTTAATGGTCTTGTGCCTCAGATTGCTCTTTTCCATCTATACAAGGGGATGACAATGGCCACTTTCTTCACAGGATTTATTTGAGGATTGAATAGGGTAACCTGTGGTATCTGGTATGTAATAATAGCTCCATAAATATCAGCTCTTGTTATCCTGGTTAATAGGTGCTAAGAGGTGAGTTAAGGAAGGGACAAAGGGAGTTGTTGGGGAAGTCATAAAGAAGGATAATCTGACCAATAAGGGAAGAATGAAGTGGTTTTGTCCAGATGAAGGGAAGACAAAACAATGCAGACCTAAGCAAAAGCTCAGAAGAGATGGTGACCAGGCCTGAGTATATAAGCCATAGGTTTCAAGACTGTTACACTGGGGAGTTTTCTTAAGATTTGAATTGTAAAAACTAAAGACACTGCTGGTGCCTGTTCCATGATACATACTATGTGTCTGTAGTAATCACTATAGTGATTTTTCATTTCTTCTCCTTCCATAATTTGGCAAGTATTAAAATGATTTCAAGAATTCAAACTTCTGCTGAGTATTTCAGAGTTCATTACAGATTTTGGAGGGATTCTGGGATTGGATCCAGGACTTCAGGCATGCTAAGCATAGCTTAAAAACTGAGCTCTACCTTATCCACTTAGTTCTCAGGATGCTTATGCATAGACATAGTCACCAGCACTACTTCATGATCACCACTAGAGGGACTAGAACCAAAGGAATCGTCAAAGTTTTTAGGTACAGTATTGTATTTACTTTTCTTGATTCCTGTTCAACACTCTTAATTTTTTTCTTTGAACCACATTTATTATTTCATGAATTGTGCGTGTATGTATATTGTGTTGTATGCAGTTACATCCCCAGTTCTTATTTTTTTGAGACAAGATTTCACTAAATTGGTGAGGCTGGCCTTGAACTTGCATCAGCCTCCCAATTCCCTGGAATTACAAGCATGCGTGCACCACTGTGCCTCGCTATTTGTACATTTTTAAAATATTTTGAAATCCAAACCTTACTCAAGGAAAACTAAAGAAGATGACTGGGGAGGAATAGTTTAGTGGATTAAATAAAGGGGAATGAAGGGATGGGAATAGGAAAGACGGTAGAGTGAATCAGACATGACTTTCCCATGTTCAATGTGAATACACCACCAGTGAAACTCTACATCATGTACAACCACGACTGGGATCCTAATTAGAATGTTATACTCCATGTATGTATAATATGTCAGAATACACTCTATTGTCATGTATATCTAAAAAGAACAAAAACAGAACAACTAAAGAGTCCTACTGACCCTCATCTCTCATTTCTATTTACATAGCTCCCTTGTATCATTCCTGATAGTTTCAATGTACATACAAACATGTTTATCCTTTTACTTGTGATTTACCCTCCAACTACCATTCTGACTTCATCTCATATCACTCTCTGCCTGCTATGCAGATCTTCCAGCTTGCCAAGCTTTTCCAGCCTCAGGACCTTTGCACTCACTGCATCATCTTCCTGGACCACTCTCTTCTCTCAGGTATGTCACTGAGGTGTCAGTGCATGTGTCAATTCCTCAGAGAGGCCTTTCGTGATTCCTGTCAGATAATTATTCCCCAATCTAAATCATTCACCATCACTGTTTGAAATTACCTTGTTTATTTATATTCTTGTCTGTTTCTTCACTACCCAAATGAAATCTCCATGAGACTAGGAGCCTTGGCTGCCTCCTTTCCTTCCATATGTCTACCAACAAAAACATGAATTAAGAACTCAAAAGCATTTTTCAATAGAAAAAGTGAAAGAGTGCTGTAAATACTATTCTGTGACTTGTTTTTCTTTTCACTTAAAGTATCTTACACAAATTGTATTTTATTATACATGGATGTATTATTATTTTGTTAGCCATACTCTGAGTTTAACTAAGTTAGACACTCACATGGCTCAAAAATAAAGTAATATAAAAGATATTCAGTAAAAAATCTCATATCCACTTCCATCTCCCCAGTAACCATTTATATTCATTTATTGTATATCCTGTATTCAAAAACATATTGTCTTACTAATTTAAAAATTTTTTTTATTTTTTTAATTTGTCATATTGTCTTACTCTTATAGCAACACATTATGTATACTGGTATACTGTTCTGCACCTTCATTCTTTAAATAGCTGAGCAGTGTTTTACAATATATTTGAATTTAAATCATTTATTTTACTCAATTCTCTACTGATGGTCTTTTGGTTAATTTTCAGTTTTTCTTATTGTAAACAATGTTGCAGTAATTACTTTAGTGCTTGATAAATGTACAGGAGAATAAATTCCTGTCTAAAGTAAAAGAATACTACCACCAGGTATGATGGTGCATACCTGTAATCCCACCAACTTGAGAGGCTAAGGCAGGAGGATTGCAAGTTTGAGGCTAGCTTCAGCAATTTAGCAAGGCTAAATAAAAAATAAAAGGACTGAGGATGTGGTATAGTGGTTAAGTATCACTGGATTCAATCCCCAGTACGGGGGTGTGGGGGGAAGAATCTTACCAAACTTTCTTCCAAGAAGAAATTTATGATCACACCAATGGTGTAAAAGAACACCCATTTCCCACACCCTTCCCCATGAGTATTACAGATGTTTAAATGTTTGCTAATCTAATAGATGAAAACTGTTATTGAATTGATTTTTCATTTTTCTATTTATATGTAAAGCTGAATGCCATTTCACATTTTAAAATAGATTTATCAATATATAATCACATACTATTTATGTGTACTTATATTTTATATATTAATATATATTTGTGTGTGTGTGTGTGTGTGTGTGCTTTTTTTTTTGGTCACTTAACCATTATCCACATTCCCAACCTTTTTTATATTTTTATTTAGAGACAGAGTCTCACCAAGTTACCTAGGGCTTCACTGAGTTGCTGAGGCTGACTTTGAACTTGCAATCTTCCTGCCTCAGCCTCCCAAGCCATGTGTGCCACCATGCCTGGCTAATTCACATACCACTTAAAGTATACAACAATGCTTTTATATTCATAACCATCGCCACAGTCAAATATTTGGGGTTTTATTTATTGCTCTGTTTAATTTTACCTGTAAAAAGAGGAACTCCTGCCAGGCACAGTGGTGAGTGCCTATAATCCCAGACTTAGGAGACTGAGTCAGGAGGTCTTCAGTTTGAGCTCAGCCTGGGCAACACAGCAAGCCCCCAAGACCTTGACTCAAACACAAACATGAAGAAAGAGCAACTCCTTTCAAATTCTTGGCTGTCTCCAAAGGCAGAGGCTAAACTCTTCAACTTTCTGACAAGCTCTAAGAACATAGGTATACTTTATTCCATTTTTTTTTTTTTTTTTTTTTTTAGTTTTGTGTGTGGTGCTGAGGATAGAACGCATTGCCTCAGGCATGCTAGGCAAGTGCTCCACCACTGAGCCACAATCCCAGTCCCTTTATCCAAATTTTAACAGCAAGAAAACACATAACAGACACCAAAACATTTAAATGTTTGAATACATGTAAATATTAGAAAAAGTCTAAATATTTGAATAGTTCCCCCAAGAACATATTTGCAACACTAAGTAATAAAGACATAGTAAAGACCTAAGACATATATGTGAAGTGCCAGAAAACACTGGGAAAGTAGCTTAGTGACACAATACTTGCCTAGCATGCATAAAGCCCTGGGTTTGATACCTAGTGCCAAAAATAAAAAAAAATAAAAAAAAGATTTCTCAGCCTTATAAGAAAAATTAATTCAGTTTTAACTGTAAATCCACACACAGAAGGAATATTCTAAACAGTACTGTTTTTCAACTTATGTGTGAGTGGTCACCCATGGGCTTGCACATGCTAGGGAAGCTCTCTGCCACTGACTATACTTCTAGTCTACTTTTTAATCTGGCATAATATTTGCATTCATTTATGAGGTACAGTATGATAATTTGATACATGTAGCCTGTGTGTAATGATCAAATCAGGGTAATTAGCATTTTCATTTCAATTATTTGTTATTTTATGTGTTAGGAACCTTTGGAGGCTCAGGCCAGGCATTATACATGCCTGTAATCCCAGTGGCTTGGGAGGCTGAGGCAGGAGAATCACAAGTTCAAAACCAGCCTCAGCAACTTAGTGAGGCCCTAAGCAACTCAGTGAGAATCTGTCTCTAAATAAAATACAAAAAAAAACGTGGGCTGGGGATTGGCTGAATGGTTAAGTGCCCCTGGGTTCAATCCCTGGTACCAAAAAAAAGGAAACTTTGGATTCTTCCCTAGTTATTTTAAAATATATAAGATTGTTATAGATCGTAGATACTCTATTACACTATAGAACACTAGAACTAATGACTCCTAACTTTATTTTGGTACTTGCTATCCAACATCTCTCTCTCCTATTCCCCCTATTTCACCTAACCTCTATTGACCACTATTCTATTCTCTAATTCTATGAGACAACTTTTTTAGTTTCCACAAATTAGTGAAAATGTGGTATTTGTCGCTCTGTGCCTGACTTATTTCTCTTAAAATGATGTCCTCAGTTCCATCTATGTTGCTTCAAATGACAGAATTTCATCTTTCCTAAGGCTGAATAATATTCCATCTTGTGTGTACGTGTTTGTGTGAGTGTGTGAATATGATTTTATGCATTCCTTTGTCAATGGACACCTTGGCTGATTTCATATCTTGGTTATTGTGAATAGTGCTGCAGTAAACATGGGAGTGCAGGTATATATTTGATATGATTATTTCATTTTCCCTGAATACATACCCAGTATTTTGACTGCTGGATTGTATGATAATTCTGTTGTTGGTTTTTTGAGGAAACTCTGAACTGTTTTCTATAATGGCTGTACTAATTTATTTAAAAATTTTTTTACTACACTATTTTTCATTAATTTTTTATTTGTTCTAATTAGTTGTACATGACAGTAAAATGTATTTATACATTTTGATAGCTCATACATAAATGGAGTATAATTTCTCATTTTTCTGATTGTACATATTGTAGGATCACATGGGTCATGCAGTCATATATGTACATGAGGTAATAATGTCTGTTTCACTCCACTATCCTTCCTACCCCCCATACCTCTTCCTCTCCCTTAACTCCCCTCTACCTAATATAAGGTAACTCAATTCTTTTTTTTTTTAATATTCACACCATTCATGTAATCATACATATATATAGGGTAATACTGTTTCATTCTACTGTTTTTCCATCCCCACCACCTCCCACCCCCTTTTCCTCTACACCCTCCAAAGTTCCTTCATTCTTCACTTCCCCCCGCTGCCCCACATTGTTATATATTGTCATGCACTTATCAGAGAAAACATTCGGCCTTTGGTTTTTTGGGCTTGGCTTACTTCACTAAGCATGATATTTTCCAACTTAATTCATTTCCCAGCAAAGGCCATAATTTTATTCTTCTTTATGGCCAAATAATATTCCATTGTGTATATATACCACAGTTTCTTTATCCATTCATCAATTGAAGGGCATCTAGGTTGGTTCCACAATATAGCTATTGTGAATTGAGATTCTATGAACATTGATGTGGCTGTATCACTGTAGTATACTGATTTTAAGGTATAAACCAAGGAGTGGGATATCTGGGTCAAATGGTGGGTCCATTCCAAGCTTTCTGAGGAATCTCCATACTGCTTTCCAGAGTGGCTGCACCAATTTGCAACTCCACCAGCAATGTATGAGTGTGCCTCTTTCCCCACATCCACACCAACACTTATTATTGCTTGTCTTCTTGATAATAGCCATTCTAATTGGAGTTAGATGAAATCTTAGGGTGGTTTTAATTTGCATTTCTCTAATTACTAGGGATGATGAGCAGTTTTTCATTATTTATTGATCACATGTATATCTTCTTCTGCGAAGTGTCTGCCCATTTCCTTAGCCCATTTATTGATTGAGTTTTTTGTATTTTGGGTGTAAAGTTTTTTAAGTTCTTTATAAACTTTGGAGATGAGTGCTCTGTCTGAAGTGTGTGTGGGAAAGACTTTCTCCCACTCTGTAGGCTCTCTTTTCACATTCTTGATTGTTTCCATTGCTGAGAAAAAACTTTTTAGTTTGAACCCATCCCATTTATTGATTCTTGCTTTGATTTCTTGTGCTCTGGGGGTCTTGTTAAGGAAGTCTAGTCCTAAGCCAACATGATGGAGATTTGGGCCTACTTTTTCTTCTGTTTGGTGAAGGGTCTCAGGTCTAATTCCTAGATCCTTGATCCATTTTGAGTTGAGTTTCGTGAGGGGTGAGAGGGGTTTATTTTCATTTTACTGCATATGGATTTCCAATTTTGCCAGCACCATTTGTTGAAGAGGCTATCTTTTCTCCATTGTAAGTTTTTGGCATGCTTGTCTAGTATGAGGTTACTGTACTTAGGTGGGTATGTCTCCGTGTCTTCTATCCTGTACCATTGATCTACCTGTCTATTTTGGTGCCAATACCATGCTGTTATAGTTACTATTGCCCTATAGTAGAGTTTAAGATCTGGTCTAGTGATACCTCCTGCATCACTCTTCCTGCCCAGGATTGCTTTGGCTATTCTGGGTCTTTTGTACTTCCAGATGAATTTCATAATGACTTTTTCCATTTCTATGAGAAATGTCATATGGGTTTTAATTGGAATTGTGTTAAATCTGTATAGCACCTTTGGAAGTATGGCCATTTTGACAATATTAATTCTTCCTATCTAAGAACATGGGAGATCTTTCCATCTTCTAAGGTCTTCCTCAATGTCTTTCTTCAATGTTTTGTAGTTTTCATTGTAGAGATCTTTTACCTCTTTGGTTAGATTGATTCCCAAGTTTTTTTTTTTTTTTTTTTGAGGCTATTGCAAATGGAGTTGTTTTCCTCATTTCCCTTTCAGATGTTTCATTGCTTGTGTATAAAAATGCTTTAGATTTATGTGTGTTGATTTTATATCTTGCTATTTTGCTGAATTCATTGATGAGGCCTAGAAGTTTTCTGGAGTAGTTTTTTGGATCCTCTAAATATAGAATCATGTCATCAGCAAATAGTGACAGCTAAGTTCCTCTTTTCCTATTCGTATCCCTTTAATTTCTTTAGTCTGTGTAATTTGCTCTGGCTAGTGTTTCAAGGATAATGTTGAATAGAAGTGGTGAAAGAGGACATCCCTGTCTTTTCCTGTTTTAAAGGGAATGCTTTCAGTTTTTCTCCATTAAGAATGATGTTGGCTTTGGGCTTAGCATAAATAGCCTTTACAATGTTCAGGTATGTTCCTACTATCCCTATTTTTACTAGTATTTTGAGCATGAAGGGGTGTTGTATTCTGTCAAATGCATTTTCTGTGTCAATTGAAATAACCATATGATTCTTATCCTTAAGTCTATTGACATGATGGATTACGTTTATTGATTATGGATGTTAAACCATCCTTGCATTCCAGGGATGAACCCCACTTGATCGTGGTGCACAATTTTCTTAATATGTTTTTGGATACGGTTTGCAGCATTTTGTTAAGGATCTTTGCATCTATATTCATCAAGGATATTGGTCTAAAATTTTCTTTCCTTGATGTGTCTTTGTCTGGTTTGGGTATGAGGGTGATATTACCTTCATAGAATGAGTCTGGTAGGGTTCCCTCCTTTTCTGTTTCCTGGAATACTTTGAGAAGTATTGGAATGGGTTCTTCTTTGAAGGTTTTGTAGAACTCGGCTAAAAATTCGTCTGGTCCTGGGCTTTTCTTGGATAGTAGACTTTTAATGGCTTCTTGTATTTCATTGCTTGATATTATCTGTTTAAATTGTGTATGTCCTCCAGGTTCAGTTTGGGAGCTGCATATGTCTCTAGAAATTTGTCAATGTCTTTGGTATTTTCTATTTTGTTGGAATATAGATTTTCGAAGTAGCTTCTCATTATGTTTTGTATTTCAGTGCTGTCTGTTGTTATAGTTCCTTTTTCATCACGAATTTTAGTAATTTGAGTTTTCTCTCTCCTTCTCTTTGTTAGTGTGACTAAGGGTTTGTCTATTTTGTTTACGTTCTCAAAGAAACAACTTTTTGTTTTGTCAATTTTTTGAATTGTTTCTTTTATTTCAGTTGCATTGATTTCAGTTCTGACTTTAATTATTTCTTGTCTTCTACTACTTTTGCTGTTATTCTGTTCTTCTTTTTCTAGGGCTTTGAGCTGTAATGTTAGGTCATTTAGTTGTTGACTTTTCATTGTTTTCTTGAATGTTCTCCATGCAATGAATTTTCCTCTTAGTACCGCTTTCATAGTGTCCCAGAGATTTTGATATGTTGTATCATCGTTCTCACTTACCTCTAAGAATTTTTTTATCTCCTCCCTGATGTTTTCTGTTATCCATGTTTCAGTCAATAGCATATTATTTAGTCTCCAGGTGTTGGAGTAATTTCTGTTTTTAATTTTGTCATTGATTTCTAATTTCATTTCATTATGATCTGATAGAACACAAGGCAGCAGCTCTATTTTTTTGCATTTCCTAAGGGCTGCTTTGTGGCATAACATATGGTCTATTTTTGAGAAGGTTCCATGTGCTGCTGAGAAGAAAGTGAATTTGCTCCTTGATGGATGGAATGTTCTATATATGTCTATTAAGTCTAGGTTATTGATTGTGTTATTGAGTTCTATGGTTTCTTTGTTTAGTTTTTGTTTGGAAGATCTATCCAGTGGTGACAGCAGTGTGTTAAAGTCACCCAGAATTATTGTGTTGGGTCTATTTGATTCCCGAAATTGAGAAGGATTTGTTTGATGTACAGGGATGCACTATTGTTTGGGGCATAGATATTTACAATTGTTATGACTTCCTGATTTATGGTTCCCTTAAGCAGTATGAAATGTCCTTCTTTATCCCTTCTGACTAACTTTGGCTTGAAGTCCACTTTATCTGAAATAAGGATGGAAACCCCCACTTTTTTACTAAGTCCATGTGTGTGGTAGGTTTTTTCCCATCCTTTCACTTTTAGTCTGTGGATGTCTTTTTCTATGAGATGAGTCTCTTGAAGGCAGCATATTGTTGGGTCTTTCTTTTTAATCCATTCTGCCAGTCTATGTCTTTTGATTGGTGAGTTTAGGCCATTAACATTTAGGGTTATTATTGAGATATGATTTGTATTCCCAGTCATTTGAGCTTATTTTTGGATTTTAACTTGGTTTGGTTTCTCCTTTGAGTGGATTTTCCTTTTAGGTAGCTCCTCCCTTTGCTGACCTACATTGTTGTTTTTCATTTTCTCCTTGTGGAATATTTTGTTGAGAATATTCTGTAGGTCAGGCTTTCTATTTGTAAATTCTTTTAACCTTTATCATGGAAGAATTTTATTTTGTCTTCAGAACTTGAAATGTGTTGTTCCAGTCCCTTCTAGCTTTGAGAGTATGGGTTGAGAAGTCTGCTTATATCCGTATTGGTTTCCGCCTATATGTAATCTGATGCTTTTGTCTTGCTGCCTTCAAAATCCTATCTTTATTTTGAATGTTAGGCATTTTCATTATAATGTGCCTTGTTGTGGATCTGTTGTGATTTTGTGCATTTGGTGTTCTGTAAGCCTCTTGTATTTGATTTTCCATTTCATTGTTCAGGCTTGGGAAATTTTCTGATATTATTTCATTGAATAGGTTGTTCATTCCTTGGGTTTGTATCTCCATGCCTTCCTCAATCCCGATAATTCTTAAATTTGGTCTTTTCATGATGTCCCATAGTTTTTTTTTTTTTATTGTAAACAAATGGGATACATGTTGTTTCTCTGTTTGTACATGGCATAAAGGCATACCATTTGTGTAATCATAAATTTACATAGGGTAATGTTGTTTGATTCATTTTGTTATTTTTTCCCTTCCCCCCCACCCCTCCCACCCCTCTTTTCCCTCTATACAGTCCTTCCTTCCTCCATTCTTGCCCCCCTCCCTAACCCTAACTCTAACCCTAACACTAACCCCTCCCACCCCCATTATGTGTCATCATCCACTTATTAGCGATATCATTCGTCCTTTGTTTTTGAGATTGGCTTATCTCACTTAGCATGATATTCTCCAATTTCATCCATTTGCCTGCAAATGCCATAATTTTATCATTCTTTATGGCTGAGTAATATTCCATTGTATATATACCACAGTTTCTTTATCCATTCATCAATTGAAGGACATCTAGGTTGGTTCCACAATCTGGCTATTGTGAACTGAGCAGCTATGAACATTGATGTGGCTGTATCTCTGTAATATGCTGATTTTAAGTCCTTTGGGTATAGGCCAAGGAGTGGGATAGCTGGGTCAAATGGTGGTTCCATTCCAAGTTTTCTAAGGAGTCTCCACACTGCTTTCCAGAGTGGCTGCACTAATTTGCAGCCCCACCAGCAATGTATGAGTGTACCTTTCTCCCCACATCCTCGCCAACACCTGTTGTTGCTTGTATTCTTGATAATCGCCATTCTAATTGGGGTGAGATGGAATCTTAGGGTGGTTTTGATTTGCATTTCTCTTATTACTAGAGATGTTGAACATTTTTCCATATGTTTGTTGATTGCTTGTAGATCTTCTTCTGTGAAGTGTCTATTCATTTCCTTAGCCCATTTGTCAATTGGATTATTTGCATTCTTGGTGTAGAGTTTTTTGAGTTCTTTATAGATTCTGGAGATTAGTGCTCTATCTGAAGTATGATTGGCAAAGATTTTCTCCCACTCTGTAGGCTCTTTCTTTGCATTGCTGATAGTTTCCTTTGCTGAGAGAAAGCTTTTTAGTTTGAATCTATCCCAGTTATTGATTCTTGCTTTTATTTCTTGTGCTATGGGAGTCCTGTTGAGGAAGTCTGGTCCTAAGCCGACATGTTGAAGCTCTGGACCTACTTTTTCTTCTATAAGATGCAAGGTCTCTGGTCTGATTCCGAGATCCTTAATCCATTTTGAGTTTAGTTTCGTGCATGGTGAGAGATATGGGTTTAGTTTCATTCTGTTGCATATGGATTTCCAATTCTCCCAGCACCATTTGTTGAAGAGGCTATCTTTTCTCCATTGCATATTTTTGGCCCCTTTGTCTAGTATGAGAAAATTGTATTTATTTGGGTTTGTGTCCGTGTCCTCTATTCTGTACCATTGATCCACCTTTCTATTTTGGTACCAATACCATGCCGTTTTTGTTACTATTGCTTTGTAGTAGAGTTGAAGATCTGGTATTGCGATACCCCCTGCTTCACTCTTTGTCCCATAGTTCTTGGAGAGTCTGTTCTCTTTGTTGAAATGATCTTTTGGTTCCTACAGTTGCTCTTTCAGCTGTTTATTGGTGTCATCATTCATTGCCTGCATTTGCTCTCTTATCTCATCCTTTGCTTCACAATTCACTTTAATTATGTATATTCTGAAGTCCTTTTCTGACATTTCTTCTACCACACTGTCACTGGATTCTATTAATATAGAATCTAGGTTTGTTTGGATCATTTTCTTCCCTCGTTTTTTCATGTCTTCATGTATCTTCCCCTCTAGCAGTGCAGATCTGGGGTATTGCAGATTCCCACCCCTCCATAGGCTTATAGTGACCCTATAGTTTTCTGAAACCTTTTCTTTAAGGGGGAGATCAATATTAGCAGTGCCCAGTACTGACAATATGCAACCCTAATCCAAATAACCCCTATGAGGATGTTAACAATATTGTCATAATAAACAGAATGAGTTTAATTACTATCTACAGTATAACAAATAGATTTGCAATAAGGTCTGCAGTTCCTAATGGAGGACAAAGAGGATGGGAAGGGTTGTAGGATGTAGCTATTAATGGGAAAAGAAAAGAATATATAGAAGTTCTAGATCATACAAAGAGTGAAAGTATAATCAAAAGAAGTTGGTTGTTAGCATGCAAACAGGGATCAAGAGACTCTGAGGCAACAGGTAAACAAAAGGAAAATAGAGTGAGAAAATTAAAGAAATAAAAACTTAAAATTTTTCAATAAGGAGAAAAAAAAATCTACACTATAACAGTCATATAGTATTCAAACTCCCAGTCTTCAGTAGCCTGATGTATGAGAGGTACCTGACAATGAGCTTCTAGTTTCCAGCAGGTGTCTCAGGATGATATTTGCCCCACCTAAAGATGGGAGCTACGGCTTCCAGGATTATCCAAGGTGGCCGCTCTGATTTCTAAATGTGTTGGCAAATGGGGAGCTGCAGCTCAGGGGTGTGGGCGTGGTTGACTGGAGGTCCTGGAGACGGGGCTCAGTCAGTCCAGTCAGGGGTCCTACAGGTCCTGGCTATTGTCTCAAAATGGTGACAGCCACGTATAACCAAACCTGCAGGTACTGTGACAGTGAACTTCCAGGCAACAGCAGGCAGCCGGTACTCCACTGGCAGTCTACGGTCAGTCTGCTGGCTGCTGTTGCATGATCAGCAGGTGAACCTCTGGCAGTGGGTGATGGGTAGGTGAAAGGCACGTGATGGACAGGCAAGAAGCAGGCAAATGGCAGATGACAGGTGCCAGACAGTGAGCAATCTGCACTCAAAAAGTAGTTGATATGCTGGCAGACTGCAGGTGATCGCAGTAGACAAATGCGGTAAGCAGCAGTGGATCGATAAGCAGCAAGGACTGCCTCACCAAGAAACAGATATCCTCTGCTTGAAACCGGAGTTACTGAGCAACAAGGAACGCAGCCTCCCTCTAGTCCGCCATCTTGAATCTCCTTAAATGCTGTATTTTTCTTGGTCACAATTTTGATCCTATATACCTAGATTAATGGTTTTTTTTATCAGTGCTATTTTTATTCAACTCGAGTTATTTTTGAACATCTGTTACA
The DNA here is from genome assembly GCA_020740815.1 of Sciurus niger. Classification (NCBI taxonomy): domain Eukaryota; kingdom Metazoa; phylum Chordata; class Mammalia; order Rodentia; family Sciuridae; genus Sciurus; species Sciurus niger. The sequence continues at coordinate 35,248 of JAHUXG010022362.1, read as the reverse complement.
ATGCAAGGGAGATTCACCTGTAAAAGGTTATAAGGCCTTTTCTTTTGTGTTATGTGTAGATTTTGTTGTCTAATGTGTTGTCTATATATGTACATGATAACAAAATTGACATAAATAATGAGTGCTCATAAAATTAAAATTCTAAAAATAGATCCAGATATCTTATTTCACGTGATTTAAAAGGTTCAATTTAAATTGGATAAACAAATGAAAGTAAAATGTTTTTGAAATTACTTACCTCAAAAGACTCAAGGTGGTCAAATTAATAAAAAGTTGATATCTATAAAATGTCTAATATAACTATTTCTAGAACTTTTCTTCCACACAAAAAAGATGGCAGATAATATTCAATACACTTGTCTAATATCTTGGTTTTTAAATTAGATTTGACATGTATGGGATTACTCAAATGTGTTTGTTAGAGACATCCCATTAGTTTACAAAGTTAAAATGCCAACTCCTTAAAAACTGCTTTGTGTAATCACTAAAAACAAGGTTACTAAGACTTAAGTCCTAACAGGTATGATTCTATATACAAAGGGATCCAAAAATTTCAACTGTGTTTCAATTAGAATACTGTACATAACAAAATAATTCATCTCATTAAAATGGAGTAATTTATCTAAATTCAGGAACTTCATAAAAGTTGTTTCAGATTGTGAACAAAAAGGGGTCAATACATAGGGAAGAAAAATAAAAGGTTATAGGTATGGAAAAATATTTAGTAGAAGGGAGAGGAAAATGCTTCTCGGTAGGAAAGTCTTTCTGTGATGAAACCTGGGATGGAATCCATGGTCATTGCCTGCTGGTTTTCCCCTCATGGGGATACAAGCTGCCTTGACCATGCCCCTCCTCCCTGATCCACCATGGGGTGGTTCTGCCTCTTGCCATTGCTGACCTCCCCACCCACCACAGAATTAGACTCTGGACAGTTTTCCCTCTACTGGCATGAGTCCTCAGAGCTCTTCTACAGTCACCCCAAATGCTCTCTCTCTTTGTCTCTCTGAAAACCCCAGCGCCGGGTCTGGGTCTTCTTCGGCTTTGGTCGCAGACCTGTCAGGGATGGTGATGACCCTCACTGATGGTCTGCTCCTTTGTGGTAAATCAGACATGTTGTGGGGACACCCCTTTCTCTCTTGTTTCCCTTCTCCAAGCTCCTGAGAACTCTTAGCAATGGGCTCTGCCCAATCTAAAATTCTCTGCGATCCCCACCTGCTTGGCTATCTTCTCAAAAACATTCAGCCTCTCCATTTGACTCCAGATCTCAAACTTCACAGGCTCATTTTCTATTGCAACACAGTCTGACCCCAATATAAGTTAGATAATGACTCCTCTTGACCAGAGAATGGAACTTATACAGCATCTGTTACCGCAGAAAGTTCTCTCAGCCTTTCTTCGATTCATCTTTTAGAAATAATGTTACATTACGTTAACTAATGTTTATATAGACTCAGGAAACACTATATGTAAACTTCCTAAAATGACATTTAAGAAAGAGGCTAAGATCAACTTCAGAACTAGAACACTTTACCTAAGATTTGTAAAGAGCCCTGCCTTACCTGAGATAAGGCTCTGCCTCCCACTCTGCTGCATGTCAGAATGGCTCCAAAATAAGCCAGACTTCAGCTTATTTAAAGTTATATCCAAAAGATTGTTTTTTGTTGTAAAATCACTGTGATCTCAAAGAGGGGATATAATGTTTAGCTCAACCAAACTTTAAGATAGATATTACACAAACTAAATGTTTTACTGTTGTTAATTCCATTTTGTATTTTCCTTGTAAACTCTATAACTGTTGCCGGATTAATGTTTTGCAGAAGTACTGCTTCAAGAACAAACTACCTAAATTAATCTGAGATAATAAGCCATCACCTATAGGACAGATAATATAAACCCAATTAAATAAAAGGGAGTATATAACTGTAAAGTCGTAAACATTAAAGTTAAAGCCCAGTACTCTTACTTTATGAATGGTGAGACTGGCTTGCTGGATGTGTAAGATCAAACTTAGAGATTGAGATTAAAATACAGGGGCCATGAAAACCAATATTTGGTTCTTGCCCTCTGAGTTAGCCTCAACCCAGGGAGTGGGAGAGCTTCTCTAAGGAGCTTTGCAATTCTGGGCCACATGACCTCCTGATAAGGGAGATTAATGAGACCACTAGAGGATGAAAAGACGATCAGTACACCTACTGCAAAGAGGAGGGTCATTGAAAAAGGGAGACATCCCTGATACTTCCAAAGGAAGCCACCCCATCAAGGAGACCCTACTTAGCAAATGGCACTAAAGGAGCTAAGAAGCTGCTCTCAAGTTCTCCATGAGTGACCCCTGTGGGAACTCAGCTGACCCTTAACAAGAGATAAGAACAAGGTCAATTTGACCAGCTTGATCTTGAACACCTAGCATAATAGTTAAAACCAAAACATAGCCATTCCTGGGCATTTAAAAGAAGAAACAATAAACTTAAGATGTACACTTATGTTAGCCCCAAGGATAAGTAAGACTGGAAGCTACTAAAGAGGCAGGAGTGCCTGATAACCATCAAGAGAAACTTCCAGAGTCAGAAATTTTTGGTCATTTTAACATCTACAGATCTTCCTAAACAGGACCATGCCTACTAAATTGCCTACAGAAGTTCCTACAAGATCAAATACACAAGTTCTGGAGCTGGAGGACACACACAAGTTCACCAACCAATGAGCCAACCAACCACTTCTCCTTCAAGACTACCAGCCCCTGACACCCAAAGCCAAGACCTGCAATTCACTATTGATAGCTCCAGCTCCAAAAACTGTTCCCACCTAAAGTCCTCCCTAATCCTCTTTTTTTACAGGAATGAGACTCTTTGCCCCTAACCAGCAGGAAAAAGCTACAGAAGAAAGACCATCATCCCACCCCCAGTATCTATAAAAACAAAAAGGGAGGAATATTGGCATAAGATCTGCTATTTTGCTGCCACCATTATTCTACCTCCCCCACACCACTTTACAACCCGGATTGTTAGCCTGCAAACTTCCTAGCCAGTAATTGGTCCAGATTGTTAGCCTGTGAACCTCCTCACCAACCATTGGTCCATTGTTATTAGCCCGCGAAATTCTACTATTTAAGAATGGCTCCACCACCATTTTCTCTCTCTCTCTCTCTCCCTCTCTCCCTCTCTCTCTCTCCCTCCCTCCCTCCCTCCCTGCAGAGAGACACTGCCTGTCCACTTATTAAAAATCTCTGTGTGAGTTTCAGAGTCGAGAATGGTTTCTGGGTGCTTTCAGGTACCCCCATGCTGAGCTAGCCCCCTTATCTTTTAATTGAGGTAAAAGGAGCATTGAAATGCTCAATTGTTAACTTGCATTTGGATGAAGCTTTTGTTTTGTTTCTGAGATGGGGTCTCCTATGTTGCCCAGGGTGGCACTGAATTCCTGAGCTCAAGTGATCCTCCTGTTTCTGCCTCCTAAGGAACTGAGATCCTTGTTGGGCTTGGTGAGTTCTGGTAATTACTGTACCCATGTAGCCATCACCCCAATCAAGATACAGAATTTTCAACCAACCCAAAATGTTTCTTCATGCCCTCCTTAGTCTTCACTTCCCCCTATAGGCAACCACTCTTCTGGTTTCTATTATTATAGACCAGCTTTGCCTGTTACTGAATAAACTTTATTGAAATGTACTTACATGAATCACAAACTACACCCTTCACAGTGATTTGTTGTTGTTGTTGTTGACAGGGTATGGAGGTACACAAAGAGCAGGGCTGGGATTGTCTCAGTGGTAGAGCACTTGCCTAGCATGTGTGAAGCACAAGGTTCAATAATAAATAAAATAAAATAAAGGTATTGTGTTCATCTACAACTAAAACTAAATTAAAAAAAAAAAGACATAAAGAGTATCATGTTAGTACTTGCTGAAAACCTTGTAATGGCTCCCTATTACTATTGGAATGAAATCTTGACCTCTCCCTGAGGCCACGGATGTCTTGCATCTCTCTTTAAAAAATAATCTACTCTTGTCATATTTTTCAATGTGGTAACATATACATAACAAAATTTACTATTTTAGCCAGGCACAGTGGCACATGCCTGTAGTTCCAGATATTTAGGAGGTGAGGCAAGAGGGTCACTTGAGCCCATGAGTTCAAGGTCAGGCTGGGCAACAACATAGACAGACCCCATCTAAAAAAAAATTTACTGTTTTAACCATTGTTAAGTACATTCATATGTTGTGCAAACATCACCACTACACATTCCCAGAACTTGCAATCATTCCAGAAAGAAATAGTGTACTCAGTAAACTGTAACTTTCTATTCTTCCTTCCCCACAACCTATGGCAACCTCTATTCTACTTTCTGTCTCTATAAATTTGCCTGTATGACCATACAATATTTGTCTTTTTATGTCTGGATTATTTCACTTAGCATAATGCCTTCAAGTTCCATCCATATTGTAACATGTATCAGAATTCTACTCTTGTTTAAGGCTAAGTAATATTCCATCATGTGCTTATACCACATTTTATTTAACCATTTTACCTAACAATTAACATTTGAGGCTTTTTCATGTTGGGCTTTTGTGAATAATACTGATTTGTCATTGTGAGAACATCAGAGAGTATATTTACAGACTGAGTTGGTACAGGTCAATCACCTCATATGGCCTCTTGCAATTAAGAGACACAGTAAATATGAGCTGTATGAGGCTGCTGCCCATGTAACATGACATATTCTTTTATAGTAAGCTTTTAAAAAAATAAGTAGAAAGAATACATTCCAAAATAATGATAAAAATATAATAGGTATATAAATCAGTAACATGGTCATTTATTATCATTATCAAGTATTACATATGGTACATAATAATTATGTATATAATATATGCTACACTTCCATATGACTGGCAGTGCAGTAGGCTTGTTTATACCACCCATCACCACAAACAAGTGAGAAATACATTGAATTATTATGTTAAGACAGCCATGATATTGGTAGATGTCAGGAATTTTTCAGCTTCATTTTGATCTTATAGGACCTCCATTATATATGTGGTTGGACACTGATATGATAGAAACATTGATATGTGGTATATGATTGTTGTGTGTATTTAATTTTAAAACTCTCAGTCCCTCCCACTTCACCCACAAGGGTATAACCCTATTTTGTTCACTACTATACCCAGGCCCTAGTTTAGAGACTGAAACATATTAGGTGCCCTATAAATAAGTGTTAAAATAAATGGTTTAACTCTTGAACATATTATCTCAGAGAAAAGATAAGAGGAATAAATAAGAAAGGCAGAAAGATATAGGTGGTAGGTACCAATGGAAAACTGCTTCTTTTCTGACTTTAAGTAGCAAAAAAGAAGAATAAATGTTACATACGACAGAAAAAACAGTTGGAAGTGGGTGAAGATAATAACCTGGTTTGTTGGCTTTTCTGGAACCCAGTTACCTCATCTTTAAAATGTGGGAGCAGTCTAGAAGATTTCATTCATACTGCCTCATTCCTATTCAACATCTGAAAATAAATGGGGGAATTTTCCATAGTTACAATGACTGGGGATCACTACTACTATTTATCATTTCAGAGTACTAGGAAGGTTAAATGTCCTGCAATGTATAAGACAGTCCTACATCTTATATCATCCAAAACACTAGTGTTGAGATACACTAATAATATTATTCTATGAATCTACTGTACATGGCCTGTGGTTCCCCACTTTGTCATACTTCACAGGTATTTAAGTTACATCATTAAGACAAATTATAAGTCAAACTAAAAGAATTCAAGAGTAGACAGAATATCAGGGCATAATTCATCTTGTGGGGTTTTCCGGGAACCCCAGCCTCGGGCATGGTCAAGATGGCGCCTGACGCTGAGCCAGAGGCGGCCAGCTATACAGTAAACAACCAGCGAATTCTAATGATTGGCTAGTTAACAATGTGATTAGAGCATGCCCCCCCCTCGTGTACCCATCCTGTGCCTGCAGCTGTCCGCATTTATCTCGTGTACTCTCCCCTGATTGACTGAAGTGTATATAAGCCTGGTGGGTGGGAGAGTAGAGGGAGAAGCTGAGGAAGGGACGGAAGAAGCGGAAGAACCGGCGGCGACGACGGCGGCCGCGGCAGCAGCGGGAGCGGAGCTGGAAGGAGGAAGTACGCAGGAGTGGAAGGAGCTGGGAAAAGGGAAGCTGAGAGTGCGAAGAAGTTAGGGGTAAGAGAAGCGTAGGAAAGAACCTGTGCACAATAAACTTCCAAAGCTTCAGATGTTTGCCGTGTCTCTCTCTGTGGCCAGAGGGGACGCGACAGCTGGTGCCGAAACCCGGGACTATAAAAGGGACAAGGTAAGATATCTTAAAAATTTTTTTTTTAACAAGCTAAACCGGTTATAAAAAAGTCAAAAAAGGTAAACAGGTAAAAAAGTCAAAAAAGGTAAACAGGTAAAAAAGTCAAAAAAGGTAAACAGGTAAAAAAGTCAAAAAAGGTAAACAGGTAAAAAAGTTAAAAAAGGTAAACAGGTAAAGAAGTCAAAAAAGGTAAACAGGTAAAGGAGAGGCGCCTCGACGTTCGCGGTAAAGCGACTATCCGGATACGCGGAATGCGGTCCAATTAAAGGGTATCAGGACACGCTATCAGCGGTCCTGGGGGCACGCGGAATGCGGTCCAATTAGAATAAAAATAAGGACACACGGAAGGTGGTCCGGTATCGGGACACGCCATTAGCGGTCCTGGCGCGTGGAACGCGGTCTAATTAAAGTGAAAGTAGAAACACGTTTGAAGCGGTCCTACGTGAAAAGCCGCTATAAAAATTTTAATGCGCGCTTGATAGTTTTCCCTCCAGCAATCTCCTTGTTCCTGGTAGCTAGGCCACTGTTATTGTAATTACCATAACTAAAGCTATTCAAACTAGTAACAATGGGGTTTGAAACGTCTAAATTCAGAATGCAGTTACCCCTTAGGGAGTTATTGAAAAACCATGGAACCCCATTGAAGGAGAGGACAGCTAAAGTATTTCTTGATACTGTGGAAAGAATTTCCCCTTGGTTTTTGGAGGAGGGCCTTTTGAATACCCTTCAGTGGGAACGGCTGGGGAAAGACCTTCGTATAGCAGATAGGCAAAATCCTTTGCCAGTAGGCACTATGGCTATTTGGTCTCTTGTTAAATCCTGTCTGCAAGATAAAAACAAAAAACTTTCACTCATTGAGCCTTTAGCTGAGGGAAGACAGGTTTTGGAAGAAATAAAAGAGGAGCGTTCATATCTTTCTCAAAATTCAGAAAAAGGAACTAACTCAGATGAAGAACTATCGGAAGGAGAATTATCAGGAGAGGAATTGGAAAAAAGAGTACAAAGACTAAAACTAGATAAACAGCCCCCTCTAGTGTCCGTGTCGCCTAGTGCACCTCCCATAAATAGGGAACTCCCTCATGAAGCGTCCGGCTTCGGGTTACGCACAGAATGGAGTCATCTTGGATCTGTAGCGTATCCTGTTTTTGAGGATGCTCAAAATCAAAGATTCCACCAACCCCTAGACTTCAAAATAGTCAAGCAGTTAAAAGAGGCAGTTTGTACATATGGTCCTCAGTCAGCCTTTACTATAGCCTTGGTAGATACTTTGACATCATTAAACTTAGTGCCCCAGGACTGGACTAATCTTGCTAGGGCCGCTCTGTCTGGGGGACAGTACCTCATGTGGAAAACATCATGGCAAGAAATATCTATGGATACCGCCCGCCGAAATGCGGCAGCGGGAAATCCCCAGGTCGATAGGGACATGCTTATGGGTGTAGGACCGTATGAAACCCTTCAGGCACAGCTTAATTATCATCCAGCAGTCTATGCACAAATTGCCGTGGCTGCAACCAAGGCCTGGAAAACATTACAAGGAGCAGGAGATTTGCAGGGCCAGTTGTCAAAGGTAACTCAAGGGAATAATGAGCCCTATGCGGATTTCGTTGATAGGCTAATTCAGACGGCATCACGCATCTTTGGAGATGCAGAGCAAGCCATGCCCTTAGTAAAGCAACTGGCCTACGAACAAGCTAATAGGTGGTGTAGGGAGGCCATAAGACCATGGAGAAACAAAGACTTGTCCGCCTACTTAAAAGTGTGTAGAGATGTAAATGATACTTCGGCGCAGAGCGGTGCCTTTGTAGCAGCCATAGACAGACAAACCACCTTGTTATCTGCCGCACTTGCACAAGCCCAGGGGAGACCCCCTCAAAGAACTAATAAAGAGTCCTCAGGATCGTGTTTTGTGTGTGGACAGATGGGACATCTAAAAGCCACTTGTCCAAACAAAAGGCTGTTCCTTGCTCAAGGTGGGAACATCTATACAGGGAATAGTTCGGGAACCGGACCTGGGTTATGTCCAAGATGCAGAAAGGGAAATCATTGGAGCAGTGCCTGTCAGTCTATTAGAGATAGGGAAGGTAATTTTTTAGGTTTAAATCCTAAACTTCAAAAAAACGGGAGACAGGGCCCTCCCCGGGGCCCGCAACAAATATACGGGGTAATTCAACAAGTTCCCCGACGGTGGTATCCTCCCACAGAGAAGGGGAGCGCAGGGCCACCTCAGGGAGTGCCGGATTGGACATCTGTGCCACCTCCAGACTCATACTAACCCCAGATATGGGGGTGCAGATGATTGATACTGATTGGCATGAAAAAATCCCACAGAACAGTGTAGGGCTATTACTAGGTAGAGGTTCCTCAACACTAAAAGGACTTATAGTACACCCAGGGGTTATTGATCCTGATTTCACTGGACAAATAAAAGTCTTGGTCTCTTCACCAAAAGGAATTACGGTCATCTCTCCAGGGGATCGCATTGCACAAATGCTTATATTGCCCAGTCGACATTCCTTGTGGCCCAGTGAAAGTACAAATAAAAGACAAGGAGGTTTTGGATCAACAGGAACCACTTTAATAAACCTTACTATATGACAGAGGAGGGACAGAGGCCCCTCCTAAAATTAAAAGTGGGAAATATGGAATTTACAGGTTTATTAGATACAGGAGCAGACAAAAGTATTATCAGTGCAATGGTCTGGCCAAAGCACTGGCCATTGATCACAGCAGCTCAGAGCTTGAGAGGCTTAGGAGTAGCAGAAAGCCCCCATCAAAGTGCAGTCAAAGTGCGTCCTCATTATCGTGGAAAGATACAGAGGGAACACAGGGATTATTTCAGCCATTATGAATTTTCTATGTTAAGTTCCTATTAGCCTATGGGGGACGAGCTGTCCGGCAGCAAATGGATTAGAACTCACCATCGGACCATATTTACCAAGGGATCTCCTGTAAGAAATATGTTACAAAAATATGGATTTATGATGATAAAAAATGATTAGGGAATGACATTAAGCCAAGGATCTTACCCAACCACTGCACCTTTACTTCACCAAAAATAGATTCTCATGATGGGTTTTTCCTAGGGGACACGGATGAGCCAGAAATTCCCTATAGCTATGGAAAGATGATAAGCTCGCTGGATTCCACAGTGGCCCCTAACAAAAGAGAAGCTAGAGGCAGCTCATAAGTTAGTACAAGAGCAGGTACAAGTAGGTCATTTACAACATTCTACTTCTCCTTGGAATACTCCAATATTTTTAATAAAGAAAAAATCAGGAAAATGGAGGTTATTGCATGATTTAAGAGCCATAAATGAACAAATGTACCCTATGGGACCCGTCCAATGTGGACTCCCTCTTGTTACTGCACTACCAAAAAATTGGCCTACTATTATTCTGGATTTAAAAGATTGCTTTTTTTCTATACCCTTACACAAAAATGATTGTTGGAGATTTGCCTTTACTTTGCCCTCTCTTAATCACACTCAGCCTGACCAGAGATTTGAATGGACTGTGCTGCCTCAAGGTATGGCTAACAGTCCTACTATATGTCAAATATACGTAGATAAAGCGTTAACAACTACTAGACAAAAGTTTAAGAGATTGTTGATTTATCATTATATGGATGACATACTTATTTGCCATCCAGAAAAAGAAGTTTTGTTAGAAGAATTACAATTTATAACTCAAGCATTAGAAAAGAGAGGACTAACGATAGCCCCTGAAAAATTACAATTAGAGGAGATCCAAGAATATCTGGGTACAAGGCTCACTGCTACTACAGTCAGACCAACAAGGTTGACCATCAGGGCAGATCAACTGAATACCTTGAACGATTTTCAGAAACTCTTAGGTGACATTAACTGGATCAGATTGCCCATGTAAAATTAATCCACAGTGGGAATGAAAAAACCTGATTCGATAGATGAAAAGGTTAATCGCTGACTGAATGCCACTAGGGAGACTTACTACCGAAGCATGGGATATCGCTTACAGCTAGTAGAGAATAGACTTCGCAGTGTTACGTTGGATCGTTGTGATCATTACTCAACCATTAGTTTAATCAAACTCGGGAGAAAACATACCCCTTGTTTGCCATGGTTTGGCAGAGGACCTGGCAAAGTATAAATCTCCTAGCTCTCCCGGCTTATAAAAACTGCAATAATATCCCCAAGCTATGCTCAGGTAATAGTTCAGCGGGAATAGAATCTTGTCATTACTGTTTTGGACTCCATCGTATATGATTATAACTCATTATCCACTCAGCAGAATAAGTGGGTTAATAAAATGATGCACGAGGTTGGGTCAGTATACATTGGTTCCACTCACCTCAGTGCGATACCTTTATCCCAACATCCCTTGGATTCAATTCTGTAAAAATACTCCCATAGTTTTTCCAAAAGTGACTAGTGTCCAGTCTCTTAAAGACTGTGTAACCATTTTTACTGATGGCTCCAAAAATGGAGTAGGTGCAGTACTTATTAGTAAACAACTTCACACCATAATAGTTCCGCCCAATTCCGCACAGGTTACTGAACTTGCAGCTGTAATATTAGCCTTTAAATTAGCAGATAATCAGCCATTCAATCTCCTGTCTGATAGCTCATATGTCGTCAACGCTTTACAGGTTCTTGAAACGGTACCCCATATTTCTTCTATGTCCACTGTAGTTTCTTATTTTACTACGCTACAAAACCTTATCCTACAGCGTAAACATCTATTCTATGTAGGACATATTAGAGCTCATTCTAATTTACCAGGACCTTTGGTCAATGCTAATGACTTGGTAGATATGGCCACCAAATCAATTTTTGTCTTTTCCATAGAAGAACAGGCAAAACTCTTTCATGAAAAATTTCACGTAAATTCCACTACTTTGAGCAGAAAATTTCCTATATCTAAATGTATGGCTCGACAAATAGTAAAAAACTGTCAACATTGTGCTCCTTTAATCCCAGTACAATCCTTTGGAGTTAACCCCAGGGGACTGCTGCCTGGTCATATTTGGCAGATGGATGTAACCCATATTTCTGAATTTGGGACTGTTAAGTATGTACATGTGTCAGTAGACACTGCTTCAGGGGTCATTATGGCTTCCGCTCATTCTGGAGAAAAAGTGAAAGATGTCATTCAACACTGCCTACAAGCATTTGCTGGCTGGGGCATACCTAAAGTTATTAAAACAGATAATGGTCCTGTTTATACTTCCAAAAGCTTCCAGTTGTTTTTACAAACATTTAACATCCAATCAGTCACTGGCATCCCCTATAATCCTCAGGGACAGGGCATTGTGGAAAGAGCACATCTTACTTTAAAAATTGTCTAAATAAACAAAAAGGGGGAATAGGAGCCTCCTACAAGTCTCCTAAAGATAAACTTAATTTAGTTCTTTTCATTCTAAATTTCTTAACTCTGGATAGGGACGGCCATTCTGCAGCTGATCGACATCATAATCCCCATAATACTCCTCAAGTATGGGCAAAATGGAAAGATATCCTGACAGGTTGTTGGAAAGGACCGGATCCAGTCCTTCGTTGGGTCCGAGGGTCTGTTTGTATTTTCCCACAGGATCAACAGACTCCAGTCTGGATTCCAGAAAGGCTGGTCAGAGTTTTACAACATGCAAGTGATGCTGTTCCTCCTCGTGGTGACGAGCCTGAGCCTTCCTCCAATAACAGAAACTCAGACGGAAAGGCAAACCCGGAACCTATGGGCCATTATTAGCCTGGCCATATTTTTCATTTCTGATTAACATATTTTTTATCCTTCCTTTTCTTGTTTTTCACCAATCCCTCTACAAGTCTGTCAATTCTACTGATGATTTTTCAGGTCGTGCTGTTTTTGGTGACAAGGATATTTCTAGCCTTTCTTTGCCTTAACAGGAGGAATTTCTGCACTTTGTCGTTGGAATCATACTACAAATCAGACCCAGAGTAGAGCAACTTGTTCTGCTGACCCTAGCTGTGATATTGCTTTTCCTCCTACGTCAGCTTGTGTATTTTCTCTTTTTTATGTTTCTACCAACTAACATTTCTAATAACACCTTTTAACTGTTCATTGACTGTGTCCTATCTCTCACAATACTGGAATGGTTCTTTTGCCACCTGTGCAATTTGCACATTTCTATCTTCCTACCAGTCCTAGTTTCTGTTGCAGATATAGAATTGCCAGTGCTATTATCAAGAAACAGAAGAGGCTTTGACATTGCAACAGCCGTGATCACTACCACCACAGTCTTTGCAGTAGCAGCATCGACACAACCACAACAATGATTATTCGGCCGAGAATGCAGTTGCAGCCTTACAGACCATAGAGACTCTATCAGAGAATGGACTCATTATAAGAACAAGTGGATACCTTGCAAGAACTTTTGGGACTGGGATGCGTTTATTCCCTGAGAGCTGCTTTGTGTTACCCATATTGTAACTCTATTGGGATGTATATTGTTTCTGTATTTGATATGGCTATAAGGTTCCTCTTCTGTTTATGGAATTGTCAAACAGTGGGCAAGCTTAGGAGCTATGGTGGTACTCCTCTGCCTTGGCCTTCTTCTCTTCATTCGTTTTGGCATGCATCTGCAAGCTAGCCAATAGAGAGATCAAATTATTTTTCATCAGGCCATGACCGCCCTAAAGGCCGACAGCCCCCCATTAGTATGGCTCTTGATGCTGGACTGGTAGTCAAGGACGGGTAATGAAGGAGGTGGCTGTGTACCAACCTAAGACAGGAGCTGCAGCATGCTCTGCAGGCTCTGATGACGGGTAAGGACATATGCTGACCACTCAGCCTAAGACAGACACGGTCCCGAGCCTTAGTTTAATATTAAAGAAGGTGGATCTGTCGGGGTTTCTAGAGCCCCCAGCCTTAGACATGGTCAAGATGGCGCCTGACGCTGAGCCAAAAGCGGCCAGCTATACAGTAAACAACCAGCGAATTCCAATGATTGGCTAGTTAACGATGTGACTAGAGCATGCCCCCTCGTGTACCCATCCTGCGCCTGCAGCTGTCCGCGTTTATCTCGTGTACTCTCCCCTGATTGACTGAAGTGTATATAAGCCTGGTGGGTGGGAGAGTAGGGGGCAGAAGCTAAGGAAGGGACGGAAGAAGCGGAAGAACCGGCGGCGACGACGGCGGCCGCGGCAGCAGCGGGAGCGGAGCTGGAAGGAGGAAGTACGCGGGGGTGGAAGGAGCTGGGAAAAGGGAAGCTGAGAGTGCGAAGAAGTTAGGGGTAAGAGAAGCGTAGGAAAGAACCTGTGCACAATAAACTTCCAAAGCTTCAGACGTTTGCCGTGTCTCTCTCTGTGGCCAGAGGGGACGCGACATCATCTGTAGTATATATTTCATAGAATCTATGTAGAAAGCATCACATTTCTTATTCCATGTCTTAGTCTCTTCTGTTGCTATAACCAATGCCAAAGACTGGCTCATTCATAAAGAGCAAAAGTTTGTTCAGTTCATCATACTGGAGACCATCAAATCCAAGGCCAAGGGGCTACAATGGTTAGGATCTTCTTGCTGATGGGGTTCTCTGCAGTGTCTCCAAGAGGTGCAGGGCATCACATGGTGAGGAGGTGCATGAGAGTCAAAGTCACTGGGCATAGTCATGCACACCTGTAATCCCAGTGACTCAGGAAGCTGAGGCAGGAAGCTCACAAATTCAAGGCCAGCCTCAGCAATTTAGTGAGGTCCTAAGTAACTTAGTGAGACCCTGTCTCAAAATCAAAAATAAAAAGGGCTAGGGATGTGATTCAGTGGTTAAGTGCCCCTGAGTTCAATTCCCAGTACAAAAAAAAAAAAATCCAAGGCAAAGCTGACATGTATAACAGAACTCCTCTCAAAATAACTCATTAACCCATTAATCTAAGACTAGATTAATGTATACTTCATGAAGGCAGACCCCTCAAGACCTAATTACCTCTTAAGGGTTCCACCTCTTAATACCTCACAATGGGAATTAAACTCAACATGAGTTTTGGTGAAGATGTTCAAATAGCATACCCTTTCCATTTTTCTTATACAGTACTAGTTTTTATTTTTTAAATTATTTTTGTTTGGTTTTTTCAGTGCTGGGGACTGAACCCAGGGCCTTGCATGTGGCAGACTAGTGCTGTACCACTAAGCTATTACCGTAAGCCCCAAGAGCATACTAGATTTATTTATTTATTTATATTTTGGTACCAGGTTTTGAACCCAGGGGTGTTTAACCACTGAGTCATACCCCGAGCCCTTTTTATTTTTTATTTAGAGATGGGGTCTCACTGAGTTGCTTTGGGCCTCACTAAGTTGCTGAGGCTGGCTTTGAACCTGCAATCCTCCTGCCTCAGCCTCCCAATCTGCTGGGATTACAGGTGTATACCACAAGCATACTAGTTTTAAGTGAGTTTAAGTAATTAAGAAAATTTTACTCTTTCTTTCTTCCTTAGTAGATATGTATGTAGGAGTCAATTTTCATTTGAGAAACAAGGCTCAAAGCAGAGTGGCATCAAGATTATACTAAGAACCTTCCTATGGCATGGTTGATAGTTTATTTTTATTTTTGGGGGTGCTGATGATCAAACCAGTACCTTCTGTGTGTAGGATAGTGCTATACCATCAAGCTACATTCCCAGCCCACAGATGACATTTTTTAATGTTGTTTCCTAGTTTTACCCATCAGATTTGATTGTTGAATTATAGTAATTAAAGAAACTATATTTTCTCGGTGTGGTCTCATCTTTATACTCTAAGGTCCTTGCCTGCTCTAAAATTCTATGTCATTTCAAAAAAATATGGTGGAATTAACACAAATCTCCATTAACTGATGTGTAGATAAATAAGGCATGTCTCAAAGAAGAAATACAAATGGCCACAAAAGTATGAAAAAAAAAAAAGTTCAACATCACTAATCATCAGGGAAATGCAAATCAAAACCACAATGAGATATCATCTTACCCACATTAGAATGGCTATCATCAAAAACACAAAATATAACAAATGCTGGCGAGGGTGTGGAAAAAAGGGAAACTTACATATTGTTGGTGGGAATATAAATTAGTATAGCCATGGGGGCTGGGGTTGTGGCTCAGTGGTGGAGTGCTTACCTGGCATGTGTGAGGCACTGGGTTCCATCCTCAGCACCACAGAAAAATAAATAAGTAAAATAAAGGTATAACAAAAGAATAGAGGTTGTCGATCCAAGATGGCGGAGTAGAGGGAGGCTGCATTCCTGGTTGCTCAATAACTCGGGTTTCAAGCAGAGGATATCTGTTTCTTGGTGAGGCAGTTTTTGCTGCTTATCGATCCCCTGCTGTTTACCTCATTTTTCTACTGTGATCACCTGCAATCAGCCAGCATATCGACGCATTTTGAGTGCAAATTGCTCACTGTCAGGCACATATCATCTGCATTCTGCCTGCCTCTTGCCTGTCCATCGCCTGCCTTTCACCTATCCATCATCCACCACCAAGGTTCACCTCCCGTCGTCCAACAGTAGTTAGCAAACTGATTGCCTACGGCCAGTGGAGCGCCAGCTGCCTGCTATTGCCTGGAAGTTCACTGTCACTGTACCTGCAGGTTTGATTACACGTGGCTGCCACCATTTTGAGACAACAGTCAGGCCCCGTAGGACCTCTGGCCGGACTGACTGAGCCCCGTCTCCAGGATCCCTCAGTCCGACCAATCACTCCCTGTCTCTGGGGCCCTCATATTGACTGACTGCTCCCTTCCACAAGGACCCCCAGACTGACTGATTGCACCCACCTCCAGGATCCCACAACCACACCAAACACACCCCACCTCCAGGACCCCTACCAGACCAACTGCACCCTGCCTCCAGGACCTCCAGCTGACCACGCCCACACCCCGAGCTACAGCTCCCCATTTGCTAACACATTTGGAAGCCAGAGCAGCCATCTTGGATTATCCTGGAAGCTGTAGTTCTGATCTTTACGTGGGGCAAATATCATCCTAAGATGCTTGCTGGAGACTTCAAGTTCATTGTCAGGTACCTCTCATGCATCAGGCTACTGAAGACTGGGAAGTTTGAAAACTATATGACTGTTATAGTGTAGATTTTCTTTTTTCTCCTTACTGAAAAATTTTAAGTTTTTATTTCTTTACTTTTCTTGCTCTCTTTTCCTTTTTTAACCTGTTCCCTCAGAGTCTCTTGATCCCTGTTTGCATGCTAACAACCAATTTCTTTTAATTATACTCTCACTCTTTCTATTATCTAGAACTTCTATATATTCTTTTCTTGTCCCATTAATAGCTACATCCTATATCTCTCTGCATCCTCTTTGTCCTCCATTAGAAACTACAGACCTTATTGCAAATCTGTTTGTTATACTAAAGATAATAATTGAACTCATTCTGTTTATTATGACAATATTGTTATTGTCTTCATAGGGGCTATTTGGTCAAGGATTGCATACTGTCTGAATTGGGCACTACTAATATTGATCTCCCCTTAAAGAAAAGATTTTGGAAACCTATAGGGCCACTAAAAGCCTATAGGGGGGAATCTGCAATACCCCAGATCTGCACTGCTGGAGAGGAAGATACATGAACAACATGAAAAAACAAGGGAAGAAAATGATCCAAACAAGCCTAGATTCTATATTAATAGAATCCAGTGACAGTATGGTAGAAGAAATGTAAGAAAAGGACTTCAGATTATACATGAGTAAGATGATTTGTGAAGCAAAGGATGAGATAAGAGAGCAAATGCAGGCAATGAATGATAACACAAATAAGTAGTTGAAAGAGCAACAGCAGGAAGCAAAAGACCATTTCAACAAAGAGATAGAGATTCTCAAAAAAAAAGAAAAAAAAATGGAAATCCTTGAAATAAAGGAAACAAACCAAATATAAACCTCAATGGCAAGCATCACCAACAGAGTAGACCACTTAGAAGACAGAACCTCAGACAATGAAGACAAAATATTTAATCTTGAAAATAAAGTTGCCCAAACAGAAAAGACCAAATTTAAGAATTATCGGGATTGAGGAAGGAATGGAGATACAAACCCAAGGAATGAACAACCTATTCAATGAAATAATATCAGAAAATTTCCCAAGCCTGAACAATGAAATGGAAAATCAAATACAAGAGGCTTACAGAACACCAAATGCACAAAATCACAACAGATCCACAACAAGGCACATTATAATGAAAATGCCTAACATTCAAAATAAAGATAGGATTTTGAAGGCAGCAAGACAAAAGCATCAGATTACATATAGGCGGAAACCAATACGGATATAAGCAGACTTCTCAACCCATACTCTCAAAGCTAGAAGGGACTGGAACAACACATTTCAAGTTCTGAAGACAAAATAAAATTCTTCCATGATAAAGGTTAAAAGAATTTACAAATAGAAAGCCTGACCTACAGAATATTCTCAACAAAATATTCCACAAGGAGAAAATGAAAAACAACAATGTAGGTCAGCAAAGGGAGGAGCTACCTAAAAGGAAAATCCACTCAAAGGAGAAACCAAACCAAGTTAAAATCCAAAAATAAGCTCAAATGACTGGGAATACAAATCATATCTCAATAATAACCCTAAACGTTAATGGCCTAAACTCACCAATCAAAAGACATAGACTGGCAGAATGGATTAAAAAGAAAGACCCAACAATATGCTGCCTTCAAGAGACTCATCTCATAGAAAAAGACACCACAGACTAAAAGTGAAAGGATGGGGAAAAACCTACCACACACATGGACTTAGTAAAAAAGCAGGAGTTTCCATCCTTATTTCTGATAAAGTGGACTTCAAGCCAAAGTTAGTCAGAAGGGATAAAGAAGGACATTTCATACTGCTCAAGGGAACCATAAATCAGGAAGTCATAACGATCGTAAATATCTATGCCCCAAACAACAGTGCATCCCTGTACATCAAACAAATCCTTCTCAATTCCGGGAATCAAATAGACCACAACACAATAATTCTGGGTGACTTTAACACACTGCTGTCACCACTGGATAGATCTTCCAAACAAAAACCAAACAAAGAAACCATAGAACTCAATAACACAATCAATAACCTAGACTTAATAGACATATATAGAACATTCCATCCATCAACGAGCAGATTCACTTTCTTCTCAGCAGCACATGGAACCTTCTCAAAAATAGACCATATGTTATGCCACAAAGCAGCCCTTAGGAAATGCAAAAAAAATAGAGCTACTGCCTTGTGTTCTATCAGATCACAATGAAATGAAATTAGAAATCAATGACAAAATTAAAAACAGAAATTACTCCAACACCTGGAGACTAAATAATATGCTATTGAATGAAACATGGATAACAGAAAACATCAGGGAGGAGATAAAAAAATTCTTAGAGGTAAGTGAGAACGATGATACAACATATCAAAATCTCTGGGACACTATGAAAGCGGTACTAAGAGGAAAATTCATTGCATGGAGAACATTCAAGAAAACAATGAAAAGTCAACAACTAAATGACCTAACATTACAGCTCAAAGCCCTAGAAAAAGAAGAACAGAATAACAGCAAAAGTAGTAGAAGACAGGAAATAATTAAAGTCAGAACTGAAATCAATGCAATTGAAATAAAAGAAACAATTCAAAATATTGACAAAACAAAAAGTTGGTTCTTTGAAAAAGTAAACAAAATAGACAAACCCTTAGCCATGCTAACAAAGAAAAGGAGAGAGAAAACTCAAATTACTAAAATTCATGATGAAAAAGGAAATATCATGACAGACACCACTGAAATACATAACATAATGAGAAGCCTCTTTGAAAATCTATATTCCAACAAAATAGAAAATACCAAAGTCATCGACAAATTTCCAGAGACATACAATCCTCCCAAACTGAACCTGGAGGACATACACAATTTAAACAGATCAATATCAAGCAATGAAATAGAAGAAGCCATCGACACCTACCAACCAAGAAAAGCCCAGGACCAGATGGATTCTCAGCCACGTTCTACAAGACCTTCAAAGAAGAACTCATTCCAATACTTCTCAAAGTTTTTCAGGAAATAGAAAAAGAGGGAAATAGGAAGGATGGGAACATATCCAAACTCATTCTATGAAGTTAATATCACCCTCATACCAAACCAGACAAAGACACATCAAGGAAAGAAAATTTTAGACCAATATCTTTGATGAATGTAAACACCGAAATTCTTAACAAAATCCTGGAAAACTGCATCCAAAACCATATTAAGAAGATAATGCACCACAGTAGGTGGGGTTCATCCCTGGAATGCAAGCATGTTTCAACATCCGTAAATCAATAAATGTAATCCATCTATCAATAGACTTAAGATTAAGAATCATATGGTTATTTCAATTGACACAGAAAAAGCATTCAACAAAGTACAACACCCTTTCATACTCAAAATGCTAGAAAAAATAGGGATAGTGGGAACATACCTGAACATTGTAAAGGCTATTTATGCTAAGCCCACAGCCAACATCATTTGTTTTTCTTTCTTTTTTTTTTTTTTTGTGTGTGGTATCTGGGATTGAACCCAGGGCTGTGTGCTTGCAAAGCAAGCCCTGTACCAACTGAGCTATCTCCCCAGCCCACCAACATCATTCTTAATAGAGAAAAACTGAAAACATTCCCTTTAAAAATGGGAACAAGACAGGGATGCCCTTCTATTCAACATTATCCTTGAAATACTAGCCAGAGCAATTAGACAGACTAAAGAAATTAAAGGGATACAAATAGGAAAAGAGGAACTCGAGCTGTCACTATTTGCTGATGACATGATTTTATATTTAGAGGATCCAAAAAACTACTCCAGAAAACTTCTAGACCTCATCAATGAATTCAGCAAAATAACAGGATATAAAATCAACATGCATAAATGTAAAGCATTTTTATATATAGCAATGAAACATCTGAAAAAGAAATGAGGAAACAACTCCATTATCAATAGCCTCAAAAAAAAAAAAATACTTGGGAATCAATCTAACCAAAGAGGTGAAAGATCTCTACAACGAAAACTACAAAACATTGAAGAAAGAAATTGAAGAAGACCTTAGAAGATGGAAAGATCTCCCATGTTCTTAGACAGGCAGAATTAATATTATTATCAAACTGGCCATACTTCCAAAGGTGCTATACAGATTTAACACAATTCCAATTAAAATCCCTATGACATTTCTCATGGAAATGGAAAAAGCAATCATGAAATTCATCTGGAAGTACAAAAGACCCAGAATAGCCAAAGCAATCCTGGGCAGGAATATTTATGCAGGAGGTATCACAATACCAGACCTTAAACTCTATTATAGAGCAATAGTAACTATAACGGCATGGTATTGGCACCAAAATAGACAGGTAGATCAATGGTACAGGATAGAAGACACGGAGACATACCCACATAAGCACAGTAACCTCATACTAGACAAGTGTACAATGGAGAAAAGATAGCCTCTTCAATAAATGATGCTGGCAAAATTGGAAATCCATATGCAGTAAAATGAAATTAAACCCCTATCTCTCACCCTGTACAAAACTCAACTCAAAACGGATCAAGGATCTAGGAATTATACCTGAGACCCTTCACTGAATAGAAGAAAAAGTAGGCTCAAATCTCCATCATGTTGGCTTAGGACCCCCATAGCACAAGAAATAAAAGCAAGAATCAATAAATGGGATAGATTCAAACTAAAAAGTGTTTTTTCTCAGCAAAGGAAACAATCAATAATGTGAAAAGAAAGCCTATAGAGTGGGAGAAAATCTTTTCCACACACACTTCAGACACAGCACTCATCTCCAAAGTTTATAAAGAACTTAAAAAACTTTACACCCAAAATACAAAGAACCCAGTCAATAAATGGGCTAAGGAAATGGGCAGATACTTTGCAGAAGAAAATATACACGTGATCAACAAATATATGAAAAATTGCTTATCATCCCTAGTAATTAGAGAAATGCAAATTAAAACCACCCTAAGATTTCATCTAACTCCAATTAGAATGGTTATTATCAAGAACAAAAGCAATAATAAGTGTTGGCGTGGATGTGGGGAAAGAGGCACACTCATACATTGCTGGTGGAGTTGCAAATTGGTGCAGCCACTCTGGAAAGCAGTATGGAGATTCCTCAGAAATCTTAGAATGAACTCACCATTTGACGCAGCTGTCCCACTCCTCAGTTTATACCCAAATGACTTAAAATCAGCATACTACAGTGATACAGCCACATCAATGTTTATAGAATCTCAATTCACAATAGCTATATTGTGGAACCAACCTAGATGCCCTTCAATTGATGAATGGATAAAGAAACTGTGGTACATATACAAAATGGAATATTACTCAGTCATAAAGAAGAATAAAATTATGACATTTGCTGGTAAATGGATGAAGTTGGAAAATATCATGCTAAGTGAAATAGACCAAGCCCAAAAAACCAAAGGCTAAATGTTTTCCCAGATAAGTGGTTGAGGATATATAACGAGGGGGTGTGATGAGGGAAGAAAAAAAGGAAGGAACTTTGGAGGGTGTAGAGGAAAATGGGATGGAAGGGGGTGAAGGATAGAAAGATAGTAGAATGAAACAGACAATATTATCCTATGTATATGTATGATTACATGAATGGCATGAATATACATTGTGTACAATCATAGAAATGAAAAGTTGTACCCCATTTGTGTACAATGAATCAAAACGCAATCTGTAAAAATAAAAAAGATTTTAATTAAAAAAATACAGCATTTAAGAAAACAAAACGTGTTTTAGAAGAAAAAATGATAAAGGCCATTAATTATAGCATGAGAGTGAGAAAGAGAAAGGCAGAGAGAAGGGGTCGAAGGGAGAGAGGGGGAGAGAGAGAGAGAGAGAGAGAGAGAGAGAGAGAGAGAGAGAGAGAGAGAGGAGAGAGAGAGAGAGAGTGTGTGTTCTGTGTTGCAGTCCGGGAGAAGTTTAAAATGAATCCTTTTTTTCCTTCAGTCTCAGGTTGGTCCCTCGCTGAACCCACTGCAGTCCACATTCCAATGTAGGCTTCAGCAAGGCTAGGCAGGGGAAATTGCCTAGGGCTTTTTAACCCTTTTTCTTGGTTGGGAATCAGGTCAGGTTTCGATGCAGAAAATTATGAAACATTATCTCCCACTACTTTTGGGGAATGGGGCTGCTATATCATACTCCTTATTGTGACATGCCACTGATTGTTGGACTGGTTACTTCCTCCACACCAGTCACCTGGTGTGGAGGCTGGAATATGTGTGTGGGACCTTGTGGCAGGAGGACTGGGCAGGCTGGGCAGGGGAACAGAAGCAGAAACTGAATGGGGCAAAGGAATGGAGGAGCAGGGGCCAGAGAGGCCTCTGCCACAGCGAACTGGTATGGGGGTGGTTTGTTAGCTGAGTCAAAGTTGGGAGAGGAGGGATTAGGAGGGAGAGAAGAAGTCAAAAGGAGGTGTTCAGGTTTGTAGGAAGAGTAAAGAAGCACAAGAAAGAAGACTTGAAGATAAGGAATCCCTTTCCATCTGCCCACTAGCTCACAGAAGTTGTATGCCATTATGTGGCCATTTTGGATTGATTATCTAAAGGATAAGTTTTGGTGGTTTTAGCCTGGGGGTCAGGTAAAGGGGTTTAAGATTGTCTTAGACACCCCAGTGGTGAATCTGCCAGAATGGAGGACCCAGATCCCATGGTGCAGACTGATACAGCCAAGTCAGTGTCTAGGGCATCCTGAGATCACAGACTAGTTGGCTGGAGACAAGAAGGCAGCACAGTGTTGGGGTTGTCACTCAAGCATCAGTGTGTGCCAGACAAAAGCCGAGAGAGTTGAGGATCTGATGTCAGGATTTTCAAGAGTGACCGCGAAGAGGAGCCTCAATCCTGAGAATCTCCACTATAAGGATCAGGAACCCACCCATCAGATAAGGTCAACTAAGGGGGCCAGCCATAACTATACAAGTCGTGGCTGGGGGAAACCTCCATTCCTCAACTGCCTTGAGGGTGCCTGACGATCAGTGGTCATGTCTCAGGTCAGTAGAGGAGTGTTTAAGCCGACCTAGGGGAAACTCACCAATCTGAAGGCCAGTGGTGGATGTGGAACTGAACATTTGGGCGAATGGAAGGTGAGACCAGTGTCCAAATGGGGGAGGGGATCTGGGGTGACAGACGGGATTCCATTCACCTAAGTGGCGGTAGAAGAGCCCATCCGAGTCATGGCACCAATGAAAGCACCCAGAAACCACTCCAGACTCTGGAACTCACGCAAGAGATTTTATTCAGTGGACAGGCAGAGCGTCTCCCTGCAGGTTGAAAGAGAGAGAGAGAGTGAGAGAGGGCATGCAAGAGTGAGGAGAATAGAGAGAGTGAAAGCCAGGAAGAGAGAGAATGGCAGGGGAGCCATTCTTAAGTAGTGGAATTTCATGGGCTAATAACAATGGACCAATGGTTGGGGAGGAGGTTCACAGGCTAACAATCTGGATCAATTACTGGTTAGGAAGTTCTTGGGCTAACAATCTGGGTTGTAAAGTGGTGTGGGGGAGGTAGAATAATGGTGGCAGCAAAATAGCAGATCTTAGCCAATAGTACCCACCTATAACCTCAACAATTTGATGTGGAAGGCTGAGGTAGGAAGATCACAAGTTCAAGGTCAGCCTCTGCAATTTAGCAAAACCCTGTCTGAAAATAAAAATAAAAAACTCAGTGTTAGAGCACCTCTGGGTTTAGTTCCCAGTATCACCAAAAAAAGTGGAAAAGAAAAGTGCTAACCACAGAGTTACTTGAGTGAACGAGTTGAAACTACAAAATGTTGAGGTTAAACAATTTTTTTTTCAAGGGTTTGGGCTGGGGGTGTAGCTTAGTGGTAGAGCCCATGCTCAGCATGTTCGAAGTCTAGGTTCAATCCTCAGGATAAAAAAGAAAATTCTTGGGCTGGTGACATAGCTCAGTTAGTAGAGTGCTTGCCTCACAAGCACAAGGCCCTGGGTTCAATCCCCAACCCTGGAAAAAAATTGTTTTTTCAGGGACTTGAGGCCTAGAGGGATTAAATTAATTCAGTTTTTCAGACATTAGCAGAGCTCAGTTCATCAAAAGCTACTGTGCAGAAGCTGGCCATATGACCCACATCTGTAATCCCAGCCATTTGGGAGGCTGAGGCAGGAGATCACAAGTTCAAGGCCAGCCTCAGCAACCTAGCAAGGCTCTAAGCAATTTAGTGGGACCCTCTCTCAAAATTAAAGACAAAAGGCTGGGGATGTGTCTCCATGGTAAAGTGCTCAAATCCCAGAACCAAAAAAAACCAACAATGACAACAACAACAAAAAAAAAACCCTCTGCTCTGCAAGACATAAGGGGAAGCCATCAACAAATAATGAAATATGAAACCTTCATACTTCTCTTGGAATAAAGACTGAAGATACCAAATATACCTGTAATGGTTAATTTGAATTGTTGACTTGATTGGATTAAGAAATACCGATGATTTAGAGGCCTCTGGGTGTGTCCATGAGGGCATATCTAGGAATGATTGGAATGTGGGATAGTGAACTGAAGAGGAGCCCCTCCCTAAGCATGGGTGGCACCACCCAATAGGATGAAAGAAAAGCTGGAAGAACAAGGAAGTAGATGCAGATGCAAGCTCAGCGCTTCTTGAATGGGTTCTTCATAGCTGCTTCTTCACTCTTCCAAAGTGGACTCTGCCAGTGATTCTCGAGATAGTTTCCAGAAGCCCTGGCCTCAGACTAAGATAGTATTGTTGACCTTTCTTGTCCTGGGACTTCTGTATCTTGGACTGCGCAACTGCTGGTTCTTACAGCTCTCCAGCTGTAGGCAGCCATTTTGGACTATCCAGCTTCTGGTCGTGTAAGCCAATCTAATAAATCCCCTTTTATAATCATACTTCCTGTTGATTCTGTACCTCTAGAGAACCCTGACTAATACAATGTCCTAACATCCTGTCTACCCTTAAGTACTTACAGTGGAGTACTTCAAATAGTTTGACATAGGATATGCTAATATGATTGTAGTATTTGCCTGGAAGGCAAGAGGTGGGCATCCCAATTCCCTCCAAAAGCAGCTTTCACTGCACATTAGAATAAGCTGAGGAGCTGCTTTTAAAATATAACCAGGGTCCCATCCTTAGACATCTGGATGCAGTTAACCTCAGCATCAGGATTTTTATAACTACCCCAAAAGATTTTAAGAATCACTATCTCTTTGTTGAAATGATCTTTTGGTTCCTACAGTTGCTCTTTCAGCTGCTTATTGGCAATTCATTGCCTGCATTTGCTTTCTTATCTCATCCTTTGCTTCACAAATCACTTTAATTATGTATATTCTGAAGTCCTTTTCTGACATTTCTTCTACCATACTGTCACTGGGTTCTATTAATATAGAATCTAGGTTTGTTTGGATCATTTTCTTCCCTTGTTTTTTCATGTCTTCATGTATCTTCCCCTCTAGCAGTGCAGATCTGGGGTATTGCAGATTCCCACCCCCCCATAGGCTTATAGTGACCCTACAGTTTTCTGAAACCTTTTCTTTAAGGGGGAGATCAATATTAGCAGTGCCCAGTACTGACAATATGCAACCCTAATCCAAATAGCCCCTATGAGGATGTTAACAATATTGTCATAATAAACAGAATGAGTTTAATTACTATCTACAGTATAACAAATAGATTTGCAATAAGGTCTGCAGTTCCTAATGGAGGACAAAGAGGATGGGAAGGGTTGTAGGATGTAGCTATTAGTGGGAAAAGAAAAGAATATATAGAAGTTCTAGATCATACAAAGAGTGAAAGTATAATCAAAAGAAGTTGGTTGTTAGCATGCAAACAGGGATCAAGAGACTCTGAGGGAACAGGTAAATAAAAGGAAAATAGAGCGAGAAAATTAAAGAAATAAAAACTTAAAATTTTTCAATAAGGAGAAAAAAAAATCTACACTATAACAGTCATATAGTATTCAAACTCCCAGTCTTCAGTAGCCTGATGTATGAGAGGTACCTGACAATGAGCTTCCGGTCTCCAGCAGGTGTCTCAGGATGATATTTGCCCCACCTAAAGGTGGGAGCTACGGCTTCCAGGATTATCCAAGGTAGCTGCTCTGATTTCCAAATATGTTGGCAAATGGGGAGCTGCAGCTCAGGGTGTGGGCGTGGTCAGCTGGAGGTCCTAGAGGCAGGGCGCAGTCTGTCGGTCTGGGGGTCCTGGAGACGGGGCTCAGTCAGTCCAGTCAGGGGTCCTACAGGTCCTGGCTGTTGTCTCAAAATGGTGGCAGCCACGTGTAACCAAACCTGCAGGTACTGTGACAGTGAACTTCCAGGCAACAGCAGGCAGCCGGTGCTCCACTGGCAGTCTACGGTCAGTCTGCTGGCTGCTGTTGTATGATCAGCAGGTGAACCTTGGGCGGTGAGTGATGGGTAGGTGAAAGGCACGTGATGGACAGGCGAGAGGCAGGCAAATGGCGGATGATAGGTGCCAGACAGTGAGCAATCTGCACTCAAAAAGTAGTTGATATGCTGGCAGACTGCAGGTGATCGCAGTAGACAAATGGGTAAACAGCAGTGGATTGATAAGCAGCAAAGACTGCCTCACCAAGAAATAGATATCCTTTGCTTGAAACCCGAGTTATTGAGCGACAAGGAACACAGGCTCCCTCTAGTCTGCCATCTTGGAAATCCCCCAAAAGATTTTAATAACAAGTCATGGTTAGAAATTATTGAATGCCTGATTACACCCTGAGGATCTATTCTTTGGTCTTTACTATGGTGCCCTTCAAAGTGTCACTGAGCATTTTTGCTTAGTCAGGACTCTGGAAAATTCTATTGCATCATTTAAAATAAATTTGAATTTTGATTCCTTCCTAAACTTCAAATCACTTTTGGACCTCAGCTCTGACCTAGAATCAATGTACTCCTCATAACATCCCTTCCCCTGCTTTGGGGGCTATCAACTGAAAAAGAGATCTGCTGCTGGGAATACAGTCCTCTGCAAATCAGTCCCCTCAGCATGTCCTGGGTTTCTTTTTCATGTCTTCAGATTGGCCCTCTTAGAGTTCAGTTAAGGTTTTGGGTCTTCCAGTTTCCTTGGGTTTGAGAGGGAAAGAATGAATGAGGGAAGAACAAGTACTCCTTCTCCCCTCTTTGCCCTAACAACTGAACTGGGTGTAGGGGAAGTGAAAATCCCAATTTGTTAAAGGCAATACAGAGCCTGTATTCTAGCCTCAGGCATAGCAAAGCTGCCTCCTTCCATCCTGTTTTGCTGTTTTTCTAATTTTAAAGGTACATTAATTTACAACCCCCCACACACCCCCTTCTCCTTAAAAGTCTCTCTTGACCTGTACAGGTTTTTCTAAAACTGATTTCCGTGACGTGTGTGCTGTGCCTTGAGAGTTAGTTCATTGTGATACTCATTTGTTGTCTACCAACCAAGTTCAGGGCACTGTGCTAAGCGTTAGTGACACCAGAAAACTCCCAGTCTAGCTCTTTAAATTACAGAATAAGGGGACCTCCTCAAACATTTAATTTAACTATATCAACTACAATGAAGACACAAGTTCAAGAATCTGAATTATAAGAAGGTGAAATCCTGTGCTATAAGAATACTAGTAAATATTCATTGAATGTGTAAATTTTGAAATAATGTAAATTTCCCAGAATAAAAGATTCATTAAGACCCTGCGCTGTAGCACAGAGGTAGAGGACTTGCCTAGAGCACATGAGTCTCTGAGGTTGATTCCAAGCACTGGAAAAAAATTATCAAGAATGATTTCAAGACTGGGGAGTTCATTGTAAATATCGTTACTACGTTAGCTTCTAGATAGAAATCACATGGCACAGTTCTTTGTCCAAATTATTCTTGAAATACATGAAGTTTGAATTGTGAGATCTTCAGGGCCCTTGTTTAAAAGGAATAGTCCTATGGCCAAATTTTATATCTGTGAAACTATTTTCCCATCTGGACAATGAGTCCTTAAGCCTCAGGAATCTGCTGCCTCTTTTTTTTTTTTTTTTTTTTTTTTTTTGCAGTACTGGGGATTGAACTCAAGGCCTTGTGCTCAAGCACTCTACCAGCTGAGCCATCTCCCCAGCCCATCTGCTGCCTCTTATCTCTGAATTTCACTTCTCCCCACATACATACTACAAAAATACCCACCGAGCTTTTGTACAAGGTTCAATGAATCTTTGTTGAATTTAGAACTCTTAGAAGGAAATGAATCATTTCACATGATAATCGGCCTTTCTAAAGTAATGAAGTGATAAAAGATGGCTGACAGGAAATGACTTTAATGTAGAATTAGGAAGCCAGGAAATGATTACAGGTTATCCTGCCCTGTGCAGGCAGAGGGATCCTATTTCTGGTAGTCTCACCGTGCCCATTTGGAGGATAATGTTTACTGAGGGTCTATTATATGCCACGTCTGGTGCTAAGAGAGGGGAGGATAGAATAGGAACAAAGATAATAAGATCTAGTTGTTAACCTGGGGAAATACATATTTCTAGGACCAGGATCTTCAAACTAGAGAACAGAAGACATTTTAGGGGATGTGAGGGTATATAGAATTTTAAGAAATTCTACTTTCACATTTTGAATTTCCACATGATCCAGTCTATTGTTCCCCATTTCTTCTTCATTGTTCCCCATTTTTTCTTCATGAAGTATAACTTCATGTATTTCAAGAATAATTTGGACAAAGAACTGTGCCATGTGATTTCTATCTAGAAGCTAACGTAGTAACGATATTTACAATGAACTCCCCAGTCTTGAAATCATTCTTGATAATTTTTTTTCCAGTGCTTGGAATCTTTACAAAGACAAGTCACGGCCCACCCCATTCTGAATATGACTTCAGTGTGACAATATCCAGATATGACAATTCTAAGAAGCCAACTCAATGGAAATGGTTCCTTGAACATTAATCCTCTTAGAGTTTTCTGCCTTTCCCAGACATATTCTAGTTAGAGTGAATTGCTGATTTATATGTTGGGTATATTGGCCTTGTTGGGATGTTCTGAAATCAGTGTGGACAGTGGGAGAAGTGGCAATTCTTGTTTAACCACCTCACTTCTTTTATCCCTAGTCTGTGCCCAAGAATGCACTGTTCATGAAGGAAAATCTGGGGAAAGCAAAGACAGCTTCAAGAAATACTGAATGACTGCTGGGCATATTGGTGCACTCCTGGAATCCTAGCTACTTGGGAGGCTGAGGCAGAAGAATTGCAGTTTTGAGGTCAGTCCCAGCAACTTAGTGAGACCCTGCCTTAAAATAAAAAATAAAAGAGTTTGGGGACGTAGCACAGTGGTAGAGTGCCCCTCGGTTCAATCCCTAGTACCACAAAAAAAATTAATTAATTAGTTCATTAAATATTTAAAGGTGTAGCATAGTTTTTATTAAGCATTCAAGTTTTCAGTGGGCATTGGTGGCACCGGCCTGCAATCCCAGTGGCTTAGGAGACTGAGGCAGGAGGATCTTGAGTTCAGAGCCAGCCTCAGCAGCTTAGTGAGGCCCTAAACAACTTAGTGAGGCCCTGTCTCTAAATAAAATATATTTTTAAAGGGATGGGTATGTGACTCCATGGTTAAATTCCACTGGGTTTGATCTCCGGTACCCGCCCCCAGCCAAAAAAATAATGGATTTAAGTTTTCAAATTCTCTTTCATTACAGTACTAATCCCTAAGATGTGTCACTGAATGGAAAAACACAACTGAGTAACTGTAGCATTCCAGATACATATTACTGATTCTTTTAAACATAACTGTATAATCTTCCTGGGAGTACCAAATATTTCAAGGTTTTGACACTGAATAAAAACCATCGATAAATATTTTACCTAAATACTTTTAGAGTTTGTGTGGATTATTCAATATATTATCTAGAATGTGCTTTATCAATTCATATCAAAAACATTTCTTTACTTTCCACAACCCATTTATATTTGTTTTCTGTTTTCTTGGCAAAATACCAGGAACCAGGAACTTAGTGGCTCAAAAAAGACACATTTATTATTTCAGTTTCCATGAGTCAAGAATCTCAACAGGGTTAAACTGAGTCCTCTACTGGGGTCTTACAGGTTGCAGTCAAGGTGTAGTCCCAGGGCTCAATCTCATTTGAGGTTAGGGGTCATCTTCTAAGTTCTACTTCTTGTTGGCAGAATTCAGCTCCTTGTGGTTGTCCAACTGAGGTCCCAGTTTGTTTACTGGCTGTCAGCCACCTGCTCTTAGCTGCTAGATGCACTTTCGATTCTTTGCCATGTAGTGTTCTCACAAGCACTCTCAACCGCGTAGCAACTTATTTCTTCAGAGTCAACCAGAGAATCTCTTGAGTGTTCCAAAACAGTCCTATATAATATAGTCATTTCTCTAGAGCTGCAGGGAATTGGTTTCAAACCCTCAGGATACCAGAAATGTCAGATACTCAAGGTCCTTATATACAATGGCATAGTATTTGCATATAACATGCACATCCTCTTCTTTAAAATAATCTCTGTCTTATCAATACCTAATACAATGTAAACACTACATGAATAGTTGTTATACTGTACGGTTTAGCAAATAGTGACAAAAAAGTCTGTACATGTTCGGTACAGATGCCCAATATTTTTGATCCATTGTTAACTGAATTCATAGAGGCAGAACTTAAAGGTGCAGAGGACTGATATGGAGGGCCAACTGCGTAATCTAATCAAAGAAGTGCCTATCTCATCATATTCAGATGTCCTGTCCACATTCAAGTTCAGGGGATAATAAAGTATTTGCACATTAGGGAGCAAGAATCCTGGAGGACATCACAGAATTCTGCCTATCAAAATGTTCATCTTAGGGGAAAGGGACAGAGCTCAGTTGGTAGAGCGCCTGTCTAGCATGCCTAAATCCCTGGGTTCAATCCCTAGCACTACCAAAAAACCCTTCATCTTATTTTTATTTTTGTGTTGGGGATTGAACTCAGGGCCTCGGGCACACTAAGCACGCCCTACCGCAGAACTATACTCCCAATCTAATTCCAATTCTTCCTTAAGAGGCAGGGATCTTGCTTGTCCAGACTGCCCCTAAACTCTTGGGCTCAAGCACTCTTGCCTCAGCCTCTCTAATGGCTGATACTGCAGGCACACAGCACATACCCAATTTAAATAACATAATTTTAGCTAATATTATATTGTTTTGTTATAAAATAAGTAAATACAAAATACATAGTAAATACAAAAGCCATAGGTTTACAGTCATGCTTTATCACTTAAAATAAAAAGCAATATAGCCAGGTGCTTTTGCAAGCACCTGTAGTTCCAACTACTTGGGAGGTTGAGGCAAGAGGATCACAAGTTTGAGGTCAGCCTGGGCAACTGCTCAAAATAAAAACTTTTTTAAAAAAGAACTGGTATGTAGCTCAGTGGTAGAGTGCCTCTGGTTCAGTCTCTAGTACTACAAAAACAAAACAAAACATTTATATTAAATAAGATTGTTTTAATCTTATTTAACTGCTGTAAAAGCAATCTATTTTATGTGATACATCCTTATAATTTTTTTTTTTTAATTTTCAGGGCTGGGGTTCAATCAAACTCAGGGCCTTGAGCATGCTAGGCACTCTATCACTGAGTTCATCTCTAGCTCTGAAATCTAATTTTGATAATTAGGTTAATGAAGACTAACTCTGGTTAGGGTAAATGGTAGACATTTTCTATACCTACACTGTCCAAACAGTAGTCACTAGCCACTTGTGGCTCCTGAGCTCTTTAAGTGTGGCTAACAGAATTGAGGAATTAAAATTTTAAGTTATAAACCAAAATTTACCAGTATAAATTTTATTATGATGATTACATGCTGAAATTATTTTTATATATCTATCCAAGTTAAATGCATTATTAAATTAATTTTGATTGTTTCTAAATTTTTTTTCAGTGCTGGGGATGAAATCTAGGGCCTTGAACCTGTTAGGCAAGACCACTGAGCTACACTCCCCAGCTCTATTCTAACATTTTTAGTGTGGCTATTAGAAAAGTTATAATTAGGTGGATGTGGTGGCGCAAGCCTGTAATACTGGTGAATCCGGAGGCTGAGGTAGGAGGATGAAAAGTTCAAGGACAGCCAAAGTAACTTAGGAAGGCCCTAAACAACTTAGTGAGAGCCTGTATCAAATTTTAAAAAAAATGCTGGGGATGAGGCTTAGTGGTAAAGATCCTCAGAGTTTAGTCCCTAATAACAAAATAAAAGAAAAAAGAATTGTAATCATATATAATTATATTTCTACTGGACTTCATTGTTGTATTCATTGAGCTAAATCTGAAACTTCAAGGGTTTTTTCATTTGTTTGTGGGACTAAGGATTTAACCCAGGGGTACTTTATCACTGAGCTACATTCAAGCCTGTTTTTCATTTTATTTTATGACACGGTTTAAGTTGCTGAAGCTGGCCATTGAACTTTCAATCCTCCTTCCTCAGCCTCCCAGTCACAGGTATTACCTGCGTGTGCCACCATACCTTGCTGGAACTTCAAGGTTTTGAGAAACACATATTCAAAGTACTTAATAATTTTATTAAAAATGTATTAAATTTAACAATATTTAATATTCTCCAAATTTTCTTAAACAAGGTGTATCTATTAGAAGAAAATTGGATACAATTAGTAGGTAGTTGGTAAGTTGAGATGAACTTCCCACAAAATGAGAAAGTGACTCTCACAACTGTCAAATCCTTTTGAAAATCAGGTAGTTTCCAGTTCTTTGTCTTCTAAAACCCAAAGCAGTAACTAATCAGATTGTCAGCTAGTAATTCATCAAAAATGCTTTCTGAAAACAATGTGAATTGTGGTGTAAAACTAGAAAGTTCAAAGATTTTTTTTTGTTTGGTTTTTTTTGCAGTGCTGGGGATTGAATCCAGGGCCTTGTGCTTGCAAGGCAAGCACTCAACCAACTGAGCTATATCCTCAGCCCTCAAAGAATTTGATGACATAAATATAACAAAATTCTGTCCTTTTATGCCCACTTATGTATGTGGATAAAAGTTTATCAGAGCTAATTGATGCAGAAACTGTCTTATTCTAGTAATAACTAATATTTATTCTTAAAAATTTGATGTAATTGAAAAAAATATATATATAAATCTTGGATAGTGCTAGGGATGGAACCCAGGGCTGGTACGTGCCGGGCAAGGGCTCAACCATTGAGCTACACCCACAGCATGGAAAAAAGATTTTAGAGCCAGGTGTGCAGGTGTGGTGGGCCTGAGCTCTTCATTTTCAACTGGGCTATCACTCTCTTTCTTACTGATTGCTGGGATTCTTTTTAATACAAAGGAAATGTATCTATATTACACAATAGAGTTAAGATCATCCAACAGATGGATTCTGTTGCTAAAACCAAAGTTTGAAAATCATTTCCTATATGCTACTTTGCAACATAACCTTGCTGATAAAAACTTGCTCCCTCATTCCTTTGGGAATCTTTATTGTTTAGAGTCCAGAAGCATTTGTCCTATGTACTTGAAACTCTGGGACAGAGTTTCTCAACCACAGACTGTTGACTTTTTGAATAATAATCCTTTCTTATGGAGGGCTATCCTCTGCATTGTAGAATGTTTAGGAGCATCCCTGGCATATACATGCTGGATGTCAGTAGTATATCCTCCTTTCAGTTGTAATAATCAAAAAAGCTCTGGATTGCCAAATGTCCTCAGAGCACCAGGGGACAAAATCACCCCAGTTAAGAACCATGGATCTAGTCTATATAATGCCATTGGAAGGCAGACTGCATTACTAACCTATTTGATTCAGTTTGGAAGTCCCAGGAAACTATTCAAATGGTGTTTGATAAGGTACAGAATACTAAGGCCTGCTGATAAGTTTACTTGTCTTACAAGCTAGTCTGAAGACAAAATAACATACATTAAGCCATGAAGGAATAGCATATGATAACTTTGTGGGCAGAGAGAGGATGCACCCATGCCTCTAACCCTGAGTCTGGAGCATGCTATGCAAATGCTGCACCACTGAGCTACACCCATAGCCCAATCTAGAGATTTAAAACAAAAGGATGTAACACAGGAAAGTTTGTCAACTTCTTAGGCTTCATGGCGTGTTAAGAGCTTGACAAGGTCATCAGAGTCCAGGGCCTACCCATCAGGTTGGTAGTTTCAAAAAATTATAATGAAGTTGGGTTGAAAGTTTGGGGCAGAGTGCCTACTCAGCATGTTGGAGGCCTTGGGTTTGACCCCAGCCTAACCAAAAAAAAAGTTAACAAATAAAATAGGGTTAATGTGTTTTATTATATTCTAAATAAGGAGCAGGAACACTCATTCTAGGAATATAAGTACATGAAACAGGACAACTAATATATGGCAGGTGTGTATGTATTTTAAGAAGTCCTTCCAGGGTTATTTTGCAAATA
Source organism: Sciurus niger (assembly GCA_020740815.1). Classification (NCBI taxonomy): domain Eukaryota; kingdom Metazoa; phylum Chordata; class Mammalia; order Rodentia; family Sciuridae; genus Sciurus; species Sciurus niger. Next base: position 604 of record JAHUXG010022362.1, on the reverse strand, counting down.
GGTATATCTGGTCTCTTTAAAACACGCACACACACACACCCCTTTTACTTTTTCACATTTTCCTATATTTCACACCGTGCAGGTAGAGATCCCTCTATATATGAACTTAAAGAGTTTCCTCATTTAAAAAAATACTTCTACAATTGAGAAGCTTAATGCTAAAAATAATTATAAGGTGGTCAAGTCCAGTTTAAGGAGAGATCTGAAAACAAAATGAATGTGATTGCAAACTAAGGAGTTTCAGAAAATTACTTGAGATTCAGAAGTTGTTTGCAATGACTGATAGATCAAAAATCCACTTGGGAGTTTTTGTTTTCTTAATAAAATTTCTCTTTCTTTATCCTACCTGCATGCATATGCAACTCTTAACTTTTGGCACACTAACAATCATACTGCTCATACTATGTGTCTTGTAATTCATAAACACCACAGTGTGGTTGATATATACTAAATAAATATGTAATAGAACATATAAGCTTACAGACATCCTTTTCTCAAGAAAGCTAGGAGGGGGCTGGGAAGATAGCTCAGTCGGTAGAGTGCTTGCCTTGTAAGCACTAAGGCCCTGGGTTCAACCCCAGCACCCAAAAAAATAAATAAATAA
>JAHUXG010022361.1:0-34592 GCA_020740815.1 Sciurus niger | reverse complement strand
GCTCCTGGGTTCTGGAGCGACCGGGGATGCAGTCTCCCTCTAGGCCGCCATCTTGGATCTCCCCGTGAAGAGAGCCCGCAGCCGGAGTGGGCAGAGCCGCCTGAAGAGGTCTCCGGCTGCCCTGCCCTTATCCCTGAGGCTGCTTGCAGATCGAGGCTCTCCGCTGATTCTTTGCAGGAGTACACTGCACTGCAGCGGCTCCGGGACTCGGAGCCTGCTCTGTTCAGAAATGCTCTCACTAGTGGGCCAGTTCCGTTCTGAGAACCTGGAGAAGCTGGCTGTGTGGGCGGGGCCCACCGCCAGAGTGTGCAGGACTGCCTGTGGATGACTCTAGCTGCCCTGCCCGGCTCCGATAAGCCACCTCTATCTGGGCCTGCCACCCGGGCCGAGCTTTACCCAGTGGGCAGACTCACCCGTGGCTCCACTTTAGTCCGAGTCTCTCAATGCCTCCCCTTCTTAACTCCTGGGTTCTGGAGCGACTGGGGGTGCAGTCTCCCTCTAGGCCGCCATCTTGGATCGCCCCCTGTTTTGGTTTTTCTTGTACCAGGGATTGAACTCAGGGGTACTTCACACTAAGCCACATCCCCAGCCTCCCCCCCTTTTTTATTAGAGACAAGATCATGTTGAGTTGCTTAGGGCCTTGCTAAGTTATTGAGGCTGACTTTGAAATTGCCATCCTCCTGTATCAGCCTCCCGAGTTGCTGGGATTATAGGCATGCACCACAGTTCCTAGCTAGTGAGCATTTTTTTGATGCCAACTATGTACCTGGCTCTGGGAATACAGGGATGAACAAGATCTTGACAGTGATTGCACTAGAATCTTAGATCAATGAGACAATTGTCATTTTTAACTATTTTGACTGCCCAATCCATGACCATTTAGATTTTTCACATTTGTTCAGTTCTTTGTTAAAATATGTTTTATAATTTTCATCATGTAACTTTTTCATTTGGTTAAATTTACTCTTAATATTTTATTACTTTTTAGATGGACCTCTCTGTATGTTGCACAGGCTGGTCTTTAACTTATCGGCTCAAGAGACTCTCCCAAATAACCTCCTCAATAGCTGGGACTATAGCATGTGCTGCAATGGTCAGGTAACCGTTTATTGTTTAGATATTATTGTAAATAAAATTCTACTTCACAAAAAAAAAAAACAGTTGGACACTCTTCCTAGAAGTAAAAACTAGTACAGACATCTTGAAAAACAATATGGAGGTTTTCCAAGAAATTAAAATTAGAAATACCATAAGATTCAGACATTTTTCTGAGCATATGCCTGTATTATCCAGGGTTCTTAAGAAAAACAGAAGTAATAGAATACATAAATGTATATGTGCATATAGAAGGGAACTTATTAGATCAACTCTCATGATTATGGGGTGAATAGTCTCAAAACTGTTGCCTATCGGTTGGGAAAATGGGAACTCCTAACAGCCCAGGCCAAGAAGCTGGAAGCCTCATAAATCAAGGAAGTCAATGAAACAGCTACAGTCCAAGAATGAAGGTTTAAAAGACCCCTGTGGAGGCAAAGGTGCAAGTCCACATACAAACAGTGAAGAATCTGATGTCAGATGTCCACAGGGGACACCATCAGAGAAAAAGGACTCATTCAAGAAGCCTACAGTGCAAGCCAGAGAGTTTTCCTTTCTGCATTTTTTCAAATCAAATCTATTGGATCACACTATATATACTCATTGCATCTCTGCCCCACTGCTTTCTAACTCAACCTTCTGGAAGCACACTAACACACACCTAGAGGTATTCTATACCAATTTTCAAGGCATACCTCAATGTACGCAAGTTGATCACCCAAATTAACTACTACAATAATTAAAGGAAATGAAATTCACTCCCAAGTTATTTGCAATACTATCCACAATAGGTATTTCATAAAAACAAACTAAATGTCCATCAAAAACAACCTAAATGGGCTGGGGATATAGCTCAGTTGGTAGAGTGCCTGACTCACAAGCACAAGGCCCTGGGTTCAATCCCCAGCACCGCAAAAAAAAAAACAAACAAACAAAAACAACCTATATATGTATATATATATATATATATATATATATATATATACCTATGCATACAAATATATGAATATATATGTATATATGTATGTACCTATAGTCATTTTTATATTTATATATATATATATTTGAGTGTACACATACAAATATATAAATATACATGTATAATCTTTCTGTTTTCAAAAATTATTTTGAGACAGGATCTTTTATGTTGAAGAGGGTCTCACTAAGATTCTGAGACTGGTCACCTCACCTGTTTTTCAAAGGAAGAATGCTATAGGTGCAAATGGTGGCACACTTTCAAGACCAGCCTCAGTAATTTAGCAAGATCCTGTCTTAAAAATGAAAAATAAAAATTACCAAGCATATACCTCAATGAAAAAGCAACCCTGGATTCAGACCCCAGGAAAAAATATTTTTTGCCATTTACAATAATATGGATGAAGCAGGAGAACTTCATGCTAAGTGAAATTATCCAGACATGGAGAGAAATACATTGCATACTGTGTATGTGTTACCCAGGAGTAAAATAAGGTGAATGCATAGAACAAGAAGGTGTTTATGAGAGGACTATTGTTAACAGTATTGTATCACATACTGAAAATCCCAAAGATTGTAGAATTTTACATGTTCTTAATACAGAATTAAGTAATTATATGAGATGATGAATTCTATTAACATATCAAGTATACCTATTAATGGGATTCAGTGTGATATTTTCATACATACATTCACATGTATTAATAATATCCATATACCCTATTACCATCCTTGATGCCCCAGCATCCTCCCAAGTCATAGTAATCAGTTTTCTATTTTCATATAAATTTCATTTTAGTTATCATATATAAGAGATGTGACACTTTGTGTGTCTTTCTTCACTTAGCATTACATCATCCAATTCCATCTATTTTACTTAACATTACAGGATTTTATTTTTATTCATGTCTGGGTAATACGACATTATGAATATGTAACATACTTTCTGATGGATAGGTTAAGTTGCTCAGCTAAATCATTGATTTTTCTCTTCATATGTATTGATAAACATACTGTTATACAACTTAAATTTACACAACAAAAGAAACAGCAACAAAAGAATAAAGAAAACTAAGGAAAAATGCTCTTTGGCTTAATTTTATCAAACTGAAAAGAAGCAATCCAAAGTATGAAAAAAATTATTTTAAATTTTAAATGTATTATGAAACAAGATAATATACTAATCTCTTTTACTTTAAATGTATTAGGAAACAAGATAATAATATGCTAATCTCTTTGTACCTGTCACACACTAAACTGATTTTGGAGTGTTTAGATTAAACAGAAAAACTGATCTTCTGCAAAAATGAAATAAAACATTAGTGTGATAGGGAATGTGTGAGTCATACTCTTTCTACACATGTATACTTTCAGGGTTCCAATTATTTGGCCCAATACTCCCAAGTTCATGTCATTTATCATTATATCTAAAATTGAAAATTTCAGTTATTTGTGAGTGTGTGTGTGTCAGAGTGGGAGAGAGAGATGCAATACAAAGATGGTCCTAAAATTTGTCATTCCTTTCTAATTTCTACACAGACTAGGCAAGGAGTTCTGCCCACCATGATCCCCACAGTAATACTGACTCATTTGTCTTCAAGCAAGGTGCATCTTGAGAAGGGATTGTGGCTCAGTGGTAGAGCACTTGCCTAGCCTATGTAAGGCACTGGGTTTGATTCTCAGTACCACATAAAAATAAATGAATAAAATAAAGGTCTACCAACATCTAAAAAAAGTTCTATGTACACATAAGAATATACCACAGTGAATTTTACCTTTATGTGGACCTATAAAGCAGTAATTTTAAAATCTATAAATAAATAGAAAAGAAAAAAAAAAAAAAAAACAGGAGAAGGTAGGAGGAGAGGGGAAAGGGAAGTACTGGGTACTGAAGTAGAGAAGATTATATTCCATGCTTGCATGATTATACCTAAATGAACCTGAATGTTATGTATAACTATAATGTGCTAATAAAAAAATTCAGCATGCTTTACTTTTAATGAAAGAAGGAACCAAAGCATAAAGTTCTAGAATTCATTCACAAAGTTAAATATATGCAAACTTACTCAAATAACTTTCAATTATAAGAGGAAAATAAGTAGTTATCATCACCTGATATACATATATATATTATGAAACTTTATTACAATAATCAAGGAATCACAATGTAAACAAAAGTCATAGGTATTCATGTGTATGTAAAAATTATATATTTAATTGCAACAGGAACTATATATAATTAAACCATAACAAGGTCAATCTCAGCAACTTAGCTATACTGTCTCAAAAAACAAAAAGTACCAGGGATATATAACTCAGTGGTAAAGCAACTTTCTGTTCAACCTTCAGTACCAATGGGAGGGAGGAAGGCAGGAAGGGAGGGAGGGAGGGAGGAAGGGAGGAAGGGAGGAAGGAAGGATTGAAAACTGCCAGAGGTCACCAAGGTCCCTACAGACCAAGCTCCTCTCCTGTAGAAAAACGGCATTTGGAGATTTGATCCCGATCATCGTCCCACCTGTCAATCACCACACGTCTGGGAAGACACTGGGCTGCCTGCACACACCTGGCCAGTTAGGACTTGATGCAGGGGCTGAGGACGCCCTGAAGGGATGGGAGAGACTGCCAGGGGTCTCAGACACTTATATGCTCCCCACCTGGCTGGCCAGTGGGACTGAGGGGGCACTGCCCCAGAGAAGGGCTCAGGCCTGCCGACTCCAGAGACTGCCCGGGATCCCGCTCTGCCAGGTCCTGTTTCCACCACAGCCAGTTCCGCTGTCCTGATGGTCTCCCTGCCCAGGTTCACGATGCCACTGCACACTCACCATTTCCTGGTGCTCAGGAATCAGACTTGCTCCCTAGGCATTTCAGTACCTGCTGGACAGAGTACACTGGGGATCCCAAGCGTGGGAGTGAAACCTAGGGGCGAAAGGCAGGAATGGCGGGCTCAGGAAGAATGAACGCCCCTGGATTGCGGAAGCCCACCCGCTCCTTGCTGGCTGCGCACAAGATTGGACAGTTCTCACCAAGTGCTCCTGCTTGGACAGGTCTTCAGTCAGTCCTCGGCTCATCCCTAGTCTGAGACCAGTGAGCCTTCTTTTTGAGCGACTTGGGGTAATATTTACCCCAGGCAAGAATGAAGACAGAATAAGAGGTTCTTGGTTGCAGTTTTTTTTTTTTTTTTTCTTTTGAGATCTGGGAATTGCACTCCAGAGCCTCAGGCTGCTGCTATTTTAAGGCAAGATTTGCTTCCAGAGGTGGAATCTAGTCCAACCAGCAGAAGTCTGCATTTAACCTTGTAAATAATGTCATTTCAGTTTATGAATTACATATGCCTGTATATTATTCATAAATGAAAAAAATGACAATTACTATAAAATTGTCATTTAACTTTTCTGCTCTCTGGTCTTGTTAGGAAACAGATTGAACTTTGAACTGGGAAGCAGCCCTCTAAAGCAACAATGTTCAATGAGAACAATACATAAGGCATGAGGGTAATTTAAAATTTTCTAGTATTCACATTAAAAAATAAAAAGAAACATTGAAATTGATTTTAACAACATAACCCAATATATCCATAAAATCACCTTTATGTGACAAAGTTTTAATAATGAAGTGTATGTATTTTTGGAACAACACTTTCAAATCTGACTCTTTCAAGCATTTCTGAGCTCAGCAGCCCTTTCTAAATTTAAGAACTGTAGGCTCCCTTACATCAAGGAGGAAAGGGACCTGGTCTAGCACACAACCTGTTTGTGTGCTAGAGTGGAGGGATAAAATTCCTCACTAATATTTCTCCTCAGGACCAAAGAGCAGTGCAGACAATGCCCTGAGAGCAGGGAACTCCAACCAGGAAAGTCTTTTCCACTTAATGCTGGTCACAGGTTCTTTGGCATTGCAGATATCAGCAAACAAAGGACGATGGGTTCCCAGGGGTTTGGGGACATATACCCTGTGATCTATCCACAACCTTGACTCTATTGTTTAAATACATTAAAAGCAAACTTCTTATTTGTCAATGTGGCCTTCAGCCTAATGGCTAGGATATAATATCTGTTTTCTTCTGTGGACAAAATCTCACAATTAATAAGCAACTGGGCTGGGAGTCAGGATGAGCTATGTCTGATTTCAAAGCCAGAACACCTCCACCAGATCAAAGGACTCCTACAACATTCATTATTCTCTTCAGACATGGAAAGTGACAATTATTTTAAAAAGCAGGATTTGTGATATATGTATATAAAATCCAGTCCAATGTATCACATACTGTAATATGAACAGAATCTTCTCATATACCTGAGTCATATTGAGTCTCCCATTCCAGGATCTAGGGAATCCTGGTTCAGTTTACATCAAGGGTAAACACCAGCTAGAATTCATCTCTTCCCCGGTTTACACATCAAAATATAGGTTGATATTGAAAATGTGTAAGTTATTCAGGGTTTGCCAATATTAGGCACATGCTGATCTAGAGGGATATAAAGGACCACCAAGTCCTATGTTTTCAAAACAAAGATGGATATAGGCTATAAAGGCATGCAGCAGAAAATTGTATTATTAAGGGCACAGAGTAAAAGGAGGCTAAGTAGGGATATATAACTATGGCAATACCATGAATCATTAGGGAATTTGAATTTCAGAAAAGGAAGAGGTGACATGGTGCATTTGGGGATGTGGATGACATGAGTGTCCTTGGTGACAAGGTTATAAGCTACTGAAAAGAAAATTGACGTGTCAGATAATAGTTAAGCAGTATCTACACGGTGACTTCAAGGTGTTTGTCAGCTGTGGCGGCATAGCACCCACTTAATCAATAGCCCCCATGAAGCCATTATCCAACTGAGTCCTCTGAAAACATCCAATTGTAGAGATGAGAAAACACAGGCTTTGAGATATCAAATGGTTTCTCAAGAACATGTGTCAGAACTGGGAATTGCCCGGGACAGAACTGCATCAAATTCATTCAAAACTCCTCGGTCTGGTTTGTTCCTAATGTAGAGGACCTGGATGGCAACAGAGCCTGATTTTCTTCTTAATCTAGCCTGGATTGCACCTGGAGGCAGAATAAGGCGATCAGTACAGAAGATACATCAGAGAGCACTGACCTGTGTAAAATTCAGTGGCACCTGAGCTGCCTAGCTCTGGCAAGCCATTTTAATTTTAGAGAAATGCCTGTAGGGGCCACATGATGGCAGACTTGCACAAACCAAGGCCAACCTAGGTGTTCTCCCTGGTTCCCAAACAGTCACCGGATACTAGGTAGTGGGAGCTCACCTTCCTTCCTACCAAAGTCAGGCCCTGCCCAGGTGTGCATTTGTGGGAAGCCATCCTTATTTAACAGAATCAGACTAGGTTGAGCCAAGGGATGCAAATGCCTGAGGTTCTAGGAACTGCCAGGAAGCATGTGGCACTGTATGGGAGTGGTTCCCTCTCTCCTTCTGAAATATTCCCCCTATGAGAATGACTCCCCTAACTCCACTCTATCCTGTCCATCACAGAAGAAATTCCTCCCAGTCTCAGCCCCCCTTTATCTGCATATTATAAATAAAAAACAGTTGGGCAATTCCAGGCTGTTGTTAGAGACCAGAGCTGGTATGACTAGACCCCTCATGCCCCCTCTCACTTAAAAAGAGTACTGACTCTTGTGTGTTTATTGAGTAGGTAAGTTTTTGTGTAAACAGATAGAAAAACTGCCAACATCCTCCTCCAGCAGTTAACCCTTTTCTCTTACACACGGGATGTGACTGAGAGACCCTCTACATTTGGTGCCTGAACAGTGGCTGTTCAAGAGGATTTTAGAAGAAAGAATAAAGGTAAGGTGTTGGCCCCTTTCCTGTGGGAAGCGTGCACATGTGAATAAGTCTAGTAGTAAGAAAGGAAAGGGAATTTAATTGTGTGACACTAAGCCGGGGGAATTTACTCTCTACAGAGAGAGAAATAAAAAATCTATTCAGCTCTATTCAATACTTAGCCAGAGTAAAAATTCAGTGGAAAAATCACAACTCCTACAGTCCTTCATATGTAAATGGAGACCTAATTGCTTTAAATGCTGCAGACTTGATCAGGCAGGTCTGCCTGCATCTCTCTGACTGTATGAGACTAAGACCTAACTTGGCTTAGGTAGGTGCAAAGTTTAGAATCCTGGGAAGAAAAGATCCTAATCAGGAATTCAGAGAAAATCTCTACCTTAAGAAGGTGAAATTACTCGATGAGTTTCCTAGTTAGATATTGTGTCCCTGCCACAGCTTCAGCCCTCCAGAAACAGCATGGTTTCTGCTCCCTGGGGGAAAGGAAGGAAGCCTACAAAATGTGGCTGCACCCTGCTCAGGCAGAGCCCCTCAGTCAAGCCTCTTGATGAGAGAAGAAATAGCAAGGGGATTGGAAACACAATGGCAGGCTATGGGAAATTAGTTTGGACTGTAATAGAAACATGCTAGTATTAGGACCTAAATGTTGATTTATGGATTTCAGAAGATTTAATCACAGGACCTAGAAATGCTATTAAGAACTTTAAATCTAAGAATCAGAAATATTCATCCTCCAGTACCTCTTTGTCTTCTTGAAACATATGTAAAAGGTTTTAGTAGTTAGCCTTAAGCAATTCCCCATGGGGACAAAATTTCTATTCAGAGAACTGAAGTTAGCATGGAACCTCCGTAATTTACATTTGAAAAGTCCTTCTCCAGTGCCCCGTATTTCTTCTAGGATAGTCTCAAGGCCAAGATTTTCTACTGCTGTTAAAATGGCAGAGAAAGAACTAGCAAAATTTGGATTATATTCCATTTTTAAGCAAGATGATTCTCAGGTTCTGAGGACCAAAAAGAGCTCATGTGTCTATTCCTTTTACAACATTAATAGAGCTAAAATCTGCAAGCTCTATGTATGGAGCAAAAATGCCACTCATATTTAGCTGCTTACAATCAATATGTAATGAGGTCCTACCACCTAATGACTGGCTCCTGCTAGCTAGCTCTTGCCTTTCTGAAGGCAAGTATTTAACATGGACATTCAATTGAATAGAGCATTGTTCAGATCAGGTGAAAATAAGTAAATTGAATGTGTTGTGCCCGGACCTTTGGGTAGGTGTTGTGCCCAAACCCCCAAACCACCACCAAAGAGACCAGGAGGGAGACCAAGCCATATGCAACCGCAGAAAGGGCCAGTTTATTCAAGCAGCTGCTCAGGCATTTGACACAGACCAGCTTAGCAGTCAATGCCGAATATTCCAAGCACAAATTTACAAGCTGTTTTATACACTTCAGACAAAGGGACTCAGTTTCTCTTTTACAATTGGAGGGTTTATGTCCTTGTTTGCATATCAGGCCATAAAAGTTTCAACTGCAAAGTTTTAGTTACCATAGTAACCACTGGTCTATAGGAGGTCAGCAGTGAGGTCAGCTTGACCACAGTTGGGAGATCCCCCGTTACCCCTAGCAACAGCCTAAATTAACTGCCAGAGTCATCCTGTTATCTAGCTAGGCTGACCTCAGCTCATCTGCAGCATTTCATTTTTAACCCTTTTTAGTATCAGCAGCTCTGGCAACTTTTTAAGTTAACTCATTGGGGCCTTACAAATGGAGTTCAGATTAACTTGGATATACTTACCAGCTCAGGACAATTTGCTGATTTGGGACAACAATTGACTTATGATTTACAAACTAATGCTCAAATAAGTGCATGTGCACAAACAACATGGAGAGAATTACCTACCCAGGGAGAGAAAACTCTAAACCCCAGCCAAATTTGGCAGGGGCAAGAGGAAAATTTTTCAGCCTTTGTAGCAATGACCGCCTCTGTAAAAGGAGCCAAACAACCTGCTTTAAAGGACACAAATTCTAAGAAACAATGTTTTAACCATGGCAAAAAAAGGGCACATAGCTAGAGACTGTAAACAGCCACAAAAAGTCAAAAAATGTTCCAGGGATTTGCCCTCACTGTTGCAAGGAACACCATTGGGCTAAGGAATGCTGTGCCCAGATAGGCATAACTAAGCAACCTTGAGTTTTTGCTGGAACCAATACTCTCTTTTAGCTCCTTACAGGTCTCAGTGAAGGCTTACATTGAAAAGCAAATGGAGAACAGGCTCACAAGGAGACCACTCAGACCCAAGGAAAAAATAAGAAAAGGGAAAGAAAAAATTTCCTGAAGTTGATAAAAGGTGTTCTGATTGTGCTTTTGGGTGGACTAATCTTTTGCTTTTGAGGGATGGTTTTAAAGATGAATTGAAAGCACCCAGAAACCACTCCAGATGCGGGAACTCCCAAAAGAGATTTTATTAGCAGACAAGCAGGGTGTCTGCCCTTAAGGATGAAAATGAGAATGAGAGAATGAGTGAGAGTGAGTGTGAGAGTGAAAGAGAGAAAAAAAAGAGCAAATAGCAGGGAAACTACCCTTAAGTAGTGAAAACCCACAGGCTAATTGGATCAATTACTAACAAGAAAGTTAACAATATAAATTAAAAATGGTGTGTGGGGAGGGGCAGAATCAGGGGAGAAATGGCTACAGCCTTGCTCCTTACATAAATAACAATCATCAGGAAAAACACCGGCAACCCGAGTTATTCTGAAGTTTTTCTTTTTATATCTTAAATTCTTTGACAAATTAAATTAATTTTAATGCATGTTTATTCATTGCTATGTAGCTTTAATTACAATAAATTATAAAAATTCCCTTTTTTGGCTGATCTATAAATATGTGCACACAATGACTATATTTACATAATTTCAACATTTACTTACAGTTCAATGTGCATGCTCACATTTTAAAATTTAAAAAATGAATCAATATTGTTAGATCGGAAATTAGGCAACTGTAGGGGGCAAAGCTGAGAAGCCAGAACAAAGACCAGCCCACCAAAGGTGACCAGAAAGGTGGCTAGAAAGTTCCACTGACCTTTCACACCCACCTGTTACTCAACAGGACCCCCTCCCATCCCAGTCTATAAAAACCCTGGGCAACCAGGACCACGTGTGATTTTCTCCGGGTTCCTATACCCCTGAGGATCTGGGAATCTCACCCGAGAGCCAAATTCCAATAAAGCTTGCTTTGGCTGCTTTCAGTCCCATTTTATTTGGCCACTAACTGTGCCCACCTGAGCTTACATTTGGTCCCGCCGCCGAGACCTGCTGAGCTTACAAATATAACTAATTATATTTATAATTAATTATATTCCTGATTAATTATAAATATAATTATATTTATATATAATTATATAAAATATAACTAATTATATTTATAACTAATTATATTTATAATTATAATTAACTCACATGAATTAATGAGATTTAATTTATATTGAGTAAACAACTAAAAATATAAAAGCCTTCCTTACACTTATTAACTACCATTTTTCCAGGCAAAAAGCCTTCTTAATTAATTCACACTTTACAGGTAGTTAAATAAATAATAAAATTGCTAAATTCTATAATGAAGATCTATATCCCTTGTTTTTAATGATTTTTTTGAACAGGAAAGAAATTATTTATATTATCTACATTTGTTTGACATCTTGACTTTTGCATTTAAGAATAAATAAACTTAACTTGAGGTAAATAAAATTAATTATCTAAGCTTTTATTACAGGAGATAGTTAACTGATTTACAAGGATGGGATGCTAAAAGATAGATGATTGGAACATCATCTACTAAATATGAAAATCTCAGATACTCTAAACTAAAATATAGTTAAACATGAGACATATTTGTCATTTGGTTAATATAAAGAAGGTCTAACATTCCTTTATTCTCTATGTTCTCATGGAGAACCAAGAAACTAGCACTTAAGCTATCAGGTGTGATATGTAAGTGTCTAAAAATATTTTTTTCACCTGATAAAATAGAAAATTATAACATGTTGAATAAATTAAAACAAAATTTGTGCAAAATAATTTTCAAAATTTTACATGTAATTAAATTGCCTATATATAATTGGCTATATATATAATTAAATTGGCTATACATTAAAGCTATTTACAAATATAGATAAGATCTTTCCCAAACCCCTATTAATTGGACCTTCTACATAAAGAACAGAAGAAAAAGAAAATACTTAAACCATTAATTTCTCATTCTAATAAAATAATTTCTTATGCCTGTGAAATTGCTATTATTTAAAAAAACTAATTTCAAAGATGGTTTATCCAATTTGGTTTAGCAATAACTAATTTTAAAAAGCCACCTTGCATTCCAAATTTCAAATTTCTCCTTAAAACCAAATTTTATCAATATAAAAACATCAATGACTATATTTTAATTAACTGTGGTTGTAAGGAATCCCACGAAAACCATACTGGACACGGAAAATCACATAAGGGAGTTTATTAAGCAAATAGAGTGTCTCCCTGCAGGGTAAGAGAGAAAATGAGAGGGAAAGAGAAAGGGTGCACACTAGAAAGAGTGGAAAAGTGAGGAGGAGAAAGAAAGTGAGTCAGGGGGAGAGAAAGACAAGAGAGAAAAGATGGCGGTGAAGCTATCTTTAAGAATCCCACTGGGCTAACAGGGGACGAATAACAGAGAAGGATACTTGCAAGTTGACTGATGAACCAATAGCTAGCTAGGATGTTCACACACTGACAGTAGTTGGGAGGTGGGGAAATGGCTGCAATGGAAAGGGTGGGGAGAGCAGCTTTGTACATTACATTCCCCTGTTTCTGTTTTTATAAGAAAATCTTTTGTTCTCCAGTTCTTTCCTGCCTTATCTCTCTTTCCTGCCTAAGTGACTAGGGCTGGTTTTGTAGGTGAGATGTAAAAAGTTCATTCTCCTTCCAGACTTCCAGAGGCAGATGGTTTTCATGGACTTCATTTTCTCGATTTGACTGATCCCCTATTTCTACACTAACTGCCTGTCCCCAATTCTGGCTTCATTCACCCCTCTAATTTTAGGAACTCCTTTACTGCTGTAGGGAAAGGGGGTCGATGACCGTTCTGGCTTCTTCGAGGTGGAAGAGGGCAGTGTGGGGCAAGCAGTTTGGAATTTTCTTTTTAGAAATCGGGTCAATCGAGGGGTCCATGGTAGAAGTCTGGTTGGGGAAGAACAGGTTGTAAAGGCAGCTGTGGGTGGGTTCTTCTATGAGAGAAGAACAAAAAGACATGAGTATTAACCTTTAAACAAATCAGCTCTCACTAATGTTTAGAAATACATTTACATTTAAATTTCTTTTATTTCAGTGTAACAAATTTTACATGTACCCTATTGATGACAGGTCCTATAATAGAACATTAAATGATGAGTTTAAAATTACCATTACAGACAAGTTTAATTTGGAGAATAGCAGCTTGATAAATTTTCTGCTTTAAAGACTTGTATAGCTGGAAAATATGAACACATTTAATATAAAAAGAATAATGTTTTTAAGTATGCTACTCCATGGAATAACTTTATAAATTAATCAGATGTCTCTAACAAACACATTTGAGTAATCCCATACATGTCGACTCTAATGCACTCATCTTATTGTAAAAAAACCAAGATATCAGACAAGTGTACCAAGGGTATTTGCTGTCTCTTTCCTGTGGAAGAAAAGTCCTAGAAAAATTGATGTTAGATATTTTATAAACATCAACATTTAATGAGTTTGACCACTTAGAGACTTGTGAGTTAATTTTAAAGACATTTTGCTTCTGTTAGTTTACCCAATTTAAATTGAACCCTTTAAATCATGTGAATTAAAAGTATTTGGATACATTTTCTTAAATTTCAGTTTTTATGCACGCTTATATGTAACACAAAAGTAAAGGCCTTGTAATGTTTATCTCCATTGAAATGTAACAGATGTTCAAAAATAACTCGAGTTGGATAAAAAGAACTGATTAAAAATCATTAACCTAGGTAAAAAAAAAAGCCACCTTGCATTCCAAATTTCAAATTTCTCCTTAAAGTCAAATTTTATCAATATAAAAACATCAATGACTATATTTTAATTAACTGTGGTTGTAAGGAATCCCACAAAAACCACACTGGACACGGGAAATCACATAAGGGAGTTTATTAAGCAAACAGAGTGTCTCCCTGCAGGGTAAGAGAGAAAATGAGAGGGAAAGAAAGGGAAAGAGAAAGGGCATGTGCTAGAAAGTGTGGAAAGGTGAGGAGGAGAGAGAAAGCAAGTCAGGGGGAGAGAAAAGCAAGAGAAAAGATGGCGGGTAGCTACCCTTAAGCAGTTGAATTCCACCGGGCTAACAGGGGACCAATAACGGAGAAGGATACTTGCAAGCTGACTGATGAACCAATAGCTAGCTAGGATGTTCACACACTGACAGTAGTTGGGAGGCAGGGAAATGGTTGCAATGGAAAGGGTGGGGACAGCAGCTTTATACATTACAGTGGTAATTAGTACTGACTTATTATGTTAATTATATCCTTGTTTTCCAGATAAAGAAGTCTTTAAATATAAGGTTTAAAGAAATAGTTTATTAAGTTGATGCTTCCCAAACTAAAGCTTTTTCAATAATGGTCTCTTACAAACTTATATAATAATAAAAATTAATTAATAAATTAAATGATATCATTTAATATTTTAAAATTAAATAAATATAAGTTATACACTTTTTTATTACTCTCTACACTAAGAAGTACACAGCTGTATTTTTAGAGGACAATGAAGAGATACTGGCTATGATATGGGATACGATATGGGATATAGAAGTATTTTGACACCTTGCCCCAAGAGGGGATGGAAGTTCTTGGCTTGTCTGTTTCATGTTTCAGATGCAATATTAGATTATGCTACTTAATTTATATTTATCCAAAGAATTATGTATGGAAGTTTTATAAAATAATATTCAGATAAAGAGGTTAAATATGGTTTAAAGATTAAGGTACCTTCCCTAGATCTTGTCAAGAGACCCACTTAAGAAAAATTAACTACACATAAAAATTTTTTTTGAGGTTCTGACAACTATTATTAACCTTTACTAAATCTTCTAAACTGCTTTCCATATAGAAGCTCAGAGATATATTTTGCATATATAGAACTATATTGTTCATTTTAAAGCTTAACGTTTTTTTAGATTGTACACAATTAGTATTCTTTGACAGCATTACTTTTAATGTCAGCTTTTTGTCATATAGTTCATTTATCCATAACCCTATTATGTTGGACATTTGGATTATTTTTACTACTTTAAAAACAAGGTTATTAAGATATTTATACAACTATATCTTTTTGCATAAGGATTATTTTTACATAGATCCATTAACATATAATTGCTGGATCAATGATATAAATTCTGAGACTTCCTAAATAATTTATTGAATCACTATCCTGACAGATACTACCAATTCTAATACAATAGCTTAAGTTATTTTAAAATAATGGGTCCATTACCTATAAAACACACGTCATAAGACTAATCTTCAATGTCTGTACTGACAGCATTTTATAGCTTTGTAACTCAACCCACTACTGGAGACAAAATCAGATCATATACTTGGTGGAACCTGGGCCTACATTTATTGTAATGCCTTTTCAATTCAACATTGACTTTAATAATAGGTAACTTTTAATAATCTTCCTGGCCAAATAGAAATATTTATTAAGACATTTCTTAAGGTTTAAATATTTGTATAATGCTAGGCCATTGTCTACAATTTAAGGTTAATAATGCTCCAGTTTATAGCAATGTTTTTCTACAATTAAAAAAAAATAAAAATAAAAAAGGGAAAGAGATCCCTATGTAAACCTACTTAATTTAAAAAAATCTTGTTTGAAATTAGGAGTTTCACCACTGCTGAGTGGCACATGGACCAGTAGAATGCACTAGAGTTTATAATAAGGAGATCTTAAATCCCCAACCACAATATTTATATGCTAGCTCTATTGAGCTCTCAGATTAGTGAAATAGATGGGAAATCTGTTGGGCCCATTTCCCAGATCCACCTTTAATACATCAAACAATGTGGACTGAAGAATCAGTTCCAATATTTACTGATGATATTCACAAGATGGGAGGTTTTACAGATACATTACACCCATCCATGTGACTGGATTTGACTATACTGGCTGCAAGGGAAACTTATCTATATGCTGGTCCCATGAAAGACTCTCTGGCTGTCTAGATGTAACCTTTAAGAAAAAGACAGCAAAGGAATACCTAGGTTAGTCAATTATACTGACCCTTGGAACTTAGGATTGTATATTCAAACAATTATCAGAATGGAACTTTCTCATATAAAGCCAGTCATTTCTATGAAATATCCACCAAAATCTTACTGCCTTAATTGTTCTGCAATAGATTCTGGTGACTTTCTTAAATGGATAAAACATAAAAATGTCTTGACAGTGCTACATATTGTCTCTAAAGGTGGTAGATATGTTTTTGGATTGACCTTAAATAATTGATGGAAGACAGTTATATCAAAATATCTTCGTCTAGTAGATTCAAAGTCAGAAAGACCTACTGTGTCAATATGGCCACTAAATGTTTCACTTGTACTTCTTGAAAAGAATTTATAATTTACATTTAATCTACATCTTTAATACTATGAAAGATCTAAGGAACTAGGCAAATAATTGAGTTGTTTCAAACTATTTTCAGAATATAAAAATAAGATTAGATATACAATCATTCTGATTCTTGAAATTTCACATAATTTGGACTATTCTCTATTTGGATAGTACTTTGCACTGCTGGTAACCATGTAATAAACACAACATTAGAATTTAATAAACTGATATTATACTGAAAGATGAATAATTCACATATTTATTCTAACAATGATTCCTTTGATGATAATTTGGTTCCTATATATTTTAATATATTCTTCTAGCTTTCTATCTGTTCCCACGTTCATTATATTCATGATTCCTTCTGTTAAGATGCTATGGCCCCTGAAAGTTAAATATTAATAAAACAATTGAGATCAAATTAAATTCTTTAACAGCTACTATTACGAATATCACTAATGAGTCTTTTGCTCTCAAATTTAAACAAAGTCTTCAATGCCATAATGATTATAAGCATGTATGTTCTTACAACTAGATATCATACTTCCCAATGGGACTATGAGATAATTAAGAATCATCTAATGAACATTTGACATAGCAGTAATAATAGCTTGGATTTTGTAAAATCACATCACTACATCTAGGATATTTGAAAAGACAGAATTGATTTCATGGACTCTGCATTTCTGGTTGAGTGAGTATTAGAATAATATGTTTGCTACTATTTCTTTTTGTACTGTGATAATAGGTTACCATACCCTCTGAACCAAGAGCCAGGACATTGGAGCAGCTCTCAGAACCAAGATCTAGAACCTCAAAATAACTGTCTTTCATTTGCATTTTTAAATATTAAAAATGGGGAAATGTGGGAAGCCATCCTTATTTAGCAGAGTCAGACTAGGTTGAGTCATGGGATGCAGAGGCCTGGCTTCTAGGAACTGCCAGGAAGCATTTTACACTGCATGGTAGTGATTCCCTTCCTCCTTCTGGAATATTAACCCTAAGAGAATGGCTCCCCTAACTCCACCCTATTCTGTCCATCACAGAAGAAGCTCCTTCTTGTCTTAGTCCTCCTTTACCTGCATGTTATACATAAAAGTGTTGGGCGACTCCAGGTTGTTGTTAGAGACCAGAGCTGGTATGGCCAGACATGTCATGCCCCCTCTCATTTAAAACAAGCATTGACTCTTGTGTGTTTATTGAGTAGATAAGTTTTTGGGTAAATAGAAAAACTGCCAACATCCTCCTCCAGCTGTTAACCCTTTTCTCATCCATGGGGATATGGCTGAGGCCCCCCATATTCATCCTTAATTGTAGTTGGACACTCTGCACTTTACAAGGGGAAAAGACAGCATCCCTAACTGCTCACCCCGATCTTGATGCAAACAAAGCTGATATGATTCACAGGACATCCATGTGTCTTGCTCCCCAAATTTCAGTGGTACAAAAAGTCACACTATATAAAGAAAACTTCTTGTTAAGAGGGGCTAAAGGGTTTCTCTCTTTAAAGAAAAAAATAATTGGCTTTCATTGTGAGTCCAGGAAGGCTGATTCCAGATTTTTCTAATTTTATAAATAATTCCATGGACTTGTCAATAGTAGGTATATAATGACTCACTAATCTACTAAAATGCACCCTGCTTCTCCTTGCCCCAGTGAAACATGCAAAGCCTTGTGATTACCTGCTCCATGGGATCCCTTCACCTGTGGATAAATGCAGCGGTGGGTGGGGTCCTTTCTGCTCCTCTGTGCAGTGCCATGAACCTCTACCTTTTTCTGAGATTCTGACACCTTTGACAGCCTCCACTGGGGGAGAGATTCAGAAAATGCTGGAGTGTACCTAAACACATTTCATAATCAGGCTATCATGCCATAAATTTGGTTTCATGTTCCTATTCAGTGTTTTTAAATTTATTTTATTGGTTCTTCATTACATATGACAGTAGAATCCATACTGATAAAATTATACAAACATAGCATATATCTTTTTCTAATTAGGAATCCCATTCTTGTAGATGGGCATGATGGTGTGGTTCACTTAGGCATTTTCATAGGCTTACATAGGAAAATTATCCTAAATTCATTCTACTGTCTTTCCTATTCCTATCTCCACTCACTTTCTTTCATGCCTCTTTGACTTCTCTACTGAACTTGACTTATCTACCCTTTCCCTCCCTCCTTTATTGTGATTTAGAATTCACATATCAACAAAAATATGCAAACTTTGGTTTTTGGGATTGGCTGATTTCACATAACATGATAGTCTCCACACCCATTCATTTATTGGCAAATATCATAAAGTCATTCTTTATGACTAATATTCCATTATGCATATATACAACAATTTCTTTATCCATTCATCTGTTAATGGGCATCTAGGTTGGTTCCACAACTTAGCTATTGTGAAATGTGCTGCTATAAACTTTGATATGGGTGTGTCACCATAGTGTAGTGATTTTATATCCTTTGGATATATGTTGAGGAGTGGGATAATTGGTTCAAAGGGTGGTTTTATTCCTAGTTTTTTTGAGGAATCTCCATACTTCTTTCCAGAGAGGTTGAAAAAATTTGCAGTCCCACCAACAATCCTCTCCACAATTTTCCCCACATCCTCTCCAAAATTTGCTGTTGCTTGTATGCTTGATAAAAGTCATTATAATTGGAGGGGGATGAAATCTCAGTATACTTTTATTTTGCATTTATCTAATTGCTAGAGATGTTGCCTTTTCAGTGTTTTTGACTTTTGCTTCTAAAGAACAGCATCCATGATATTTCAGGGACCAGTTGTGCTCCATTTATGAAGCAGGAACAATATTTCTCTTGAAGGTTTGACCGGGAGGCTTAAGACACATACCAGTAACTCTAGGCATGCCAATACACAGTTGTCTTGCCCACAATGATGAGAAAATGGATATGGGGTGAGGAGAGTAAAGGGAGCCAGGGAGAAGGAAAGAAAATGAAGCATAGTGGGGCCAGGTCCTCAGGTCCTGGTGAGAGGGTTGGGCCATTTCCCCAAAGGCCAATTCCCTAGCTAAGCCAACCTTAGACTGGTAACAAATGTGCCCAAGATCCTCCCAGTCATGGTGTTCCATGTGCCTCTGGAGTCACAACTTGAAGTCAGGACACTCTTGGCTTATTGAGTTTCACTTAAATGCAGCCATCCCTTCTGGGCACATTGGACCAGGTGTCCTTAAGGTTGCACAGACTTTTCGTCATAGTACACAAAGCCCACACTCCTCTAGGATTTTCTGGCCAGTGCAAACAGCAGCGCCATTGAGAAGCAATGACAGGAAGGGGACCAGGTTTCTAATTTCAACAAACAGCATGTCAACATATGGCCTTAAACAGTGCTGATGTAATCTCCCCTGTGGGGTCCTGCTGAGGAGGGGTGGGTGGCAGGGAGAGAGACAGAGACACAGAGAATTGTGGCCATGCTAGCAGCATTGTCTGGTGATCTTTGGTTCCATTACAATACTAGAGGAGGAACCAGAAGCAAAGAGGTTCACCTGTGAATATTCATCCTGGATTGTAAACTCCCTAAGGTCAAGGTCAGGGTGCAACACCCAGCAACACTGACACATTAAGTCTCATATGAAGATCCATTTGAAGTCTTCATAATTAGGGAGAAAACCCCTCAAAACCATATGCATTCTGCAAAATCCAGGGTTATTCTTCTTGATATGGTACCTCCCATAAGGCAGGACAGCCTAGGCACACCTGGAAACTTCCAAGCCTGAATTCCCAGGGACAGCTGTGTAGGGCACTCAGGCCAGAGTTGGGTATCCCAGATGGCTCTGATGCTCTGAGTGGGTACAGGGACTGGATTTGGGTATAACTTTGTGTATTTCTACACTGTCCCAGAAGTTCACTAGCACCAGTATAGTAGTATATGGAATGCAGCATCAGACAGCACAGTGGTAATCTAATCATATATGATATTTACTGCTTTTTTTAGATTTGAGCATTGCTTGAATTAAACCATCCCATTCATATTTTAAAACATCATTCTTAAGTTTCCATAGGGCTTGTAAAACAGCTATAACATGGTTGACTCAGCCATATTGCTTCTATTGAATATGCGGGTTCCTCTTAGTTTTTAGCTATTATAAAAGTAATGTGTGAAATATAAAGATCTTACCTCAATCAATAAAACCAAAGAGTGAGTGTACAGGGAAAATTTTGGTTGGGGAAAGAATTCTGTTCTACCCTATCCCTTTCTCAAAATACCTGCATTTCTCAGCAATCTGGTTTTCTGACAGAAGCTCTGCCTTTAAATTGCTTGGACCTCTGTCCCTTTGCCTCTTTGTGTCTCTCACCCCTGCTCAGCTATTTCTGGTGTAGTTGTGCTGGGTGGGTGTGATACAGCGCCCCCTCCTGGTGAAGTCCACCAATACTGAGAGAGGAGCCAGAAGTGGCCAGACTGAAACTCAGTTGTGGAACAGGCCATGTGGGAAGCACGGACTTGGTCAGGAAGCAGAGGGTGTAGAAGGTGAGAGAGAACATGGGAAAGAGACTTTATTGAATTTGTGCAGTAAGAAAAGATGAGGCAGCATAAGCAGGTTTAGGATTAGTATGTTTCAATGAATTCAGTGGGATCTAGAGGGCAAGGACCAAACCTAGTTCTCTGGTTCCTGGATCTGGTGTGATGAGGGCACATGAACAGTGGCCTGGGAGGGTGGGAGCCCAATAGGGAGGAGTTTGGTGGTGTGGAAATTGGATTGGTTAGTTTGGGTAAGGTGAACATGCTGGAGAGATGGTTAACTATCTCTAGGAATAAGCTGTCCCCAGGAGTGCCTGGACTGGGTGTAGTGGTAGGTACATGTCTGTAATTCAAGTGACTCAGGGGACTACAGCAGGAGGACTGCAAGTTTGAGGCCAACCTGGGCAATTTAGTGAGAGCCTGTCTGAAAATAAAATTTAAAAAAGGGCTATAACAGGAGAAGAAGCCCATGAAAACCTCCCAGGAGATCGAGCTACAGAACCCACAAGATAGTGATGAGAAACTTGCCTCTAGGGGCAAAGTCAGGGAGAAGAGAATGAGCTTGGGATCTGGAAGACGAGTCAGATTTAGCAGCCTCACACAGGAGAAAAGTTTGGCAATCCCCACGAGGAACCAGCAAGGAAAAGGAGCAACCACAAGTCCAGACTTCAGGTACCCTAGGTCCCAAAAGCTGGCATGCAGCCTAGACTGGAGAGGGAATCTCAGCAGAGACCCACTCAAGGTGCCAAAAGATGTGCAGAAACCTAAGGAAGGATAAGAACACAGTACACACCAAGAAAATTAGAAGCAGAAGTAGTCGGAACAATAAGGATATTTAGCAAAGGAATATGAGAGAGAAAAAATATAATAAGTTAGTTTAGTGATTAAAAAAAGGGGGTTATGAATATAGTGCAGTAATTAGCCAGCAACAACACAATGCTAATGAAATAGAGAACCAATAGTAAGGGGCATGGTTAACATGATCACTTTCCATCCTCAGAAAGGAAGAAGTTGTGACTCTGCATATGCTCCCTGCAAGCCTGCTCTTTGGTCCCTCCAGGTCACAGCCTGTGTTTCTGGTCTTCTAGATTGCATGCTCCATGGAAAGCTAATAGACTTCTAGGTAACTGCA
This sequence comes from Sciurus niger, assembly GCA_020740815.1. NCBI lineage: Eukaryota > Metazoa > Chordata > Mammalia > Rodentia > Sciuridae > Sciurus > Sciurus niger. The sequence goes on along the minus strand of JAHUXG010022361.1, from coordinate 12,472 downwards.
GAGTAGAAGGACCCCTTGTTTTAAAGGAGAATCTTCCAGCATGAAATAAAACTTAGTGAGCAGAGCTGAGATTTCAGATGCCTGTCAACAATCTCTCCTCTGTCCTTTGATCCTCAATCTGTGACCAGAAGATGGCTGCCTGGAGTGGGGCTCAAGATGCTTGGGACAAGGACAGACTTCTCAGAGAGGAGAGGGCAGTGGCTGGCTTTGCATGACATTATGTCTAACTGGAGCTTTTATTCTCTCCAATGGCAATGTGTAGGGGAAGTGAAGTACTGAACAGCCCACTCTGGAATGTACAGGACAAGAAGTCAACAGGGTTTCCTTGCAGTTTGCATGAGACCTTCCAATGCCACCAGCTCCAGCATGGGGCAGTGGATTCCAACAACTCTGCATGTTAGTTTGTGTGTATGTGCATGAAGATCAAGGGCTCAATGATGCACTGTTCTTGCTTGGGATAGATGAGAAGGAAAGACCACTTTATCATCTGAGGATTACTTCTTAGGAGGAATCTTGCAAAATATTCAAGAAGGGGCATCTGGCTCCACATTGACAACTGGACTTGGACTGGGAAATTTTTGGAAGGATGATTAAACTCTTTGACAGAGAGAATGTAGCACAATAAACAGACCCAAATTAGTAATTCTCCTGCCTCCAGACTTTCAGTTTCTCCTGAGAGTATGCTGTGTTTCTCCCTCTCCTCTTTTGTTTCTTTCCTCCTTTCCTCCCCTAAACACTTATCTTCCTTTATATTTCTCTTGCCAACTCTTGTTAACAGTAATAAAGAAAAAATTCTTACTAAAACACTTACAAGGAAGGGATCCACAGTCCATTTATTGTAAGTCTCAGAGGACAGGATGATGCACTGATTCTGCAACAGATGCTGATTAAACTCTTTCAACACCTTGACCTCCAAAATGAGGGTCCTACCCTGAGTTCCATGTAAGGCAGAGAGAGTCAGAGGATTTTGCTTTTTCTAATACCTCACAGCCATATCTGGTGTTATAAAATGCCCGGATGAAATCTCTATCCTTGTGTGTTTTAAATTCAGTTCTAAATTGGTGAAAGAAGCATTTTTCACTCCCGTGCAAGAGTCCACATTTTTTTTAGTGACTCACGTATTCTTATCTAACACAGGCAATATTTCTCACTTATAACCATCCATCTGTGTTCACAGAGGACTTGTCTCAGAATCCCTTGTGGATACCAAAGATCAAGTCCCTTATGTAAAATAGCAGAATATTTACATATTATCTAGATATATACTTTTGTTTACCTTAAATCATCTCTGGATGATTTGCAATACCTAATAGGATGTAAATGCTATATAGCTTTTATACTGTATTGTTTAGGTTATAGTGATAGGGAAAATAAGCCTCCATCTATTCAGTACGGACAACTTTTTTTTTCCCTGAATAGTTTCAGTCTGTGGCTGGATGAATCTGTGAATGCAGAACAAGGTGTATGGATGATCAACTATAATGTGAATGTAGTTGACACTAACGAGAGCAGGAAGAAAATTCTGAGATCCTCATGTTTTCAAAGTGCAAAGTAAAGCTCTCTTCTGCAATGACCTTCCTTCTACTCTGAACCATTGGAACTTGGTGGTCGACTCTGTTGTCTTCCCATCATTTTTATGGTCAAGAGATGCTGTTGCCCAAGGACGGAATTTCTGGATGTTTCTTTGTCTTGTGGTATGTGCTGCCCTTTAGTGTTATTTTCCTAATGTTTCCCTTTAGATAAATCATTCCATTTTAATAAGATGAAATACATTATGTAATTTATAGTACACTTATTGAAAATAAAGCTGAAACTTTTGGACACTTTGAATGTCCAAAATGAATGAATTACATCAATTTTTTTTTACCAATTTGTGGAAACACAGACAATGCTCAAGTATATCATCACATGGAGATGAAGAAGTAAGGAGTATTTGATGTTATATGAACTGTTAGAATTTTAACTTTGAAAATTAATCAGATGTCTCTAGCAAAAACATTCATGATTAGTCTCATATATATCAAATTCAATTTACTTTATTTACTGTAAAATCCAAGATATCAGACAAGTGTATTGAACAGTATTTGTCATCTCTTCCTTGTTGAAGAAAAGTCTGAGAAATAATGGATGTTAGACATTTTATAGTAAACATACTAGTTTGACCACTGACAGAAACTTGTGAGTCAAGTAATTTTTAAAGACATCATTACCTTTATTTGTTTACCCAATTTAAATTACACATTTTAAATCTTATCAATTAGATATTGAATCCTTATTTTTAAATTTTAATTCTTGTGCACTCATTATCCATACGCCAATTTTGATATCATGTACATGATATATGGATGAATGCACATATATAGACAAACAACACGATATATACATAACACAAAAGGAAAGACCTTGTAGATTTTTGTAGGTGAATCCCCATTGCAATGTTATAGATGTTTAAAAAACACCAGAGTTGACTAAAAATAGGACTGATCAAAAAAACATTAACCTAGGTATGTAGGATCAAAATTATGAGCTCAAAAAATATGGAACTTAAGAAAAAATAAGAGTCCTAGAAAAAATGACAGGGTCATTAATTATTTCAGTAAAACAGTATGAAAGAGAGGGAGGGAGGGTGAGAGAGAAAGAGAGAGAGAGAGAAAAAGAGAGAGAGAGAGAGAGAGAGAGAGAGAGAGAGAGAGAGAGAGAGAGAACCTTAAAATGATTTTTCTGTGTTGCATCTTAGGAGAAGTTAAAACAGACAGACACTTTTTCTTCAGTCTCAGGTTGGTCCCCTGTTGGGCATGCTTGCTTTTGCAGTTTACATTCCAATACAGGCTTTAGAAGGCTTGGCCAGGGAAATTGCTGCCTAGGGATTTTTAACCCTTTCTTCCATGCTTGTTAATCAGGTCAGGTTATGATGCAGAAAATTAGGAGGCATTATTATGCTCCTTACTGAGACATGCCATTGGCGATTGGGTTGGTCAGGGTTAAATAAGGATATTTATCAGTTAGTTATGCCCTTAAAATCTCTTCAGAAGGGATAATATTTGCCTGCTGCTTGGGTTCCTCAGAGGTATTTGAGGACTTAGGAAGCTAGCTGCAACAAGGGGAGGGGTGTTTTCCCCTGGGAACAGTCCACCTTCCGGGGTACCCATTGTCCACAATTAAGACAGAACTTGGTCAGGGGCCTTGGATTTTTGACAAGCTTTAGCCCAATGACTAGTTTGTCCACATTGGAAACAGGGCCCAGGAGATGCATTAGCATTAGAGGGTCTGGTGGGACCATGAGCCAGCAGTGGCTTTCTTGGGTCTGTGGATGCTTGAGATCAGAAGTTGATGCTTTTCCTTCTCCTGTTTGGCCTTATCTTCCCTATTGCTAAAGGTCTGGAAAGCAGTGTTAAAAAATTGCTTCTGGAAATCTCTTGTACCTTCTCTAAGTAACTGAGTTTCTTGTTGATCAGATGCAGATCTGCTGATAAATTGTGTAGGGAGACTGCCACCAGGCTGTGGGCATCCAAATTTGTATAATTTTGTGGTGGTCTCAGTAAGTCAGGTCAAAAATAGGGCAGTATTTTTATTAGGTTCCTGGGTGATTTCTTTTATCTTTTCCCAGTTTACTTGGGTTTGAAATTTTTGACATTTCCTCCAGGAGGCAAGTAACCTGATAACCCCAGGGTCTGAGGTTGGTATTTCCAGTCAGGTTCATCTGAGGTCACACTAGCATCTGCTGAGGGAAGATTTTGGAATTTTGGCCATGCAAGATATCTGCCAGATATGGCATACTCATCATTAGTCATGGTGGATGTTAATATATAATATGTCTGTCCAAGTGAGGTGGTTTACCTGAGTCAGACAGGTGAATTTCTTCCTAAACTTGGTAGAAAACAAGCCTAATTTGTGTTCTTTTTGGGAGATATCTGTCATGGAAGAGAGGATATGAACACAGAAAGTCCCTTCAGCCCCTGCTACTTCCTGAGAGGGAACATATGTCTTGCTTGGAGCACTCTTTGACCATATCAGGGAGGGAATGGCAAAGAGAAGGGAGAGGGTTGAGTTTGTGAAGGTGAGTCTGATAGACTCTGGGGAGGAGGACCTGATGGGGGAATAATGGGGCTTTTGGGAGGGGAGCTGCAGGGGAGATGGGGGTCTCAGGGGAGGCTCTGGGGCCCCAAGATCTGTAAGAAGGGGAATCATCAGCTATCTCTGGGTCTGTAAATGAAGAAGGGGATTGTAAATTAGTCACTGGTAGCTTTAACATAGTACAAAACTGATATATGGAGGGGTTTGTGTGGAGGAGGGTGAAGGACTGGAAGTAGGAGTGTTCCAAGCACTTGCCATTTCTGGTTAAATATTTTTCTAAAGTTTGTAGAACCTCTTTATTAAGAGTTCCATATTTGGGCCATGTGTGGTGGTGATCCAATTTGTATCATGGCCAGATTTGAGTGCTGAGCCTAATGAGGCATTTGATTTGGAGGCCAGTATGGGATAGAGGGTTTTAAACTTGGTGGAGAGACAGCCAAAGGGGGTGTCTCTGAGAATTGATTTGGTAGTTCCCATCCTTGGAGAGTCTCAACAGAGAAGGTGACAACAGAGTGCAAAGCATCCCCTGCACTCTGTGCCACAAATGTGCCTGTCTTGGAGTGGACTCCCCACAAGGGACTGAGAAAGGGACAGCATCCCAGTTAGCCTCAGGGTGACATCTCTGTCCAGTCAAGTGTGATATAAGTCCCTCTACTGTTCACATGGCATGAAGCTGCAAAATTTAGTAGGTGGTTGACATCTGGTACCCCTGAGGGCTGTCAGACCCAAAACCTTTTTACAGCACCACAGAGTTGCCCTGGCTGGCTGAACTCAGCTGTCTTGGGCCCTACATTTCTTTCATACCAAATGTCTCCTGCATGAAGTGGACAGCAAAGGACATGAGAGGCCTACATCCAACAGGGAAGGGAACAGAGTCAGTTTGTAGATTCAGCTGTAGCTCCTGTAAGCAGTGACTGGGGGTCCTCCCAGCTTTGAGAGGGCCCTAGAGGTGACAGCAGATCCCAGTCCTCTCCAGGACTCATCAGCTGTTTTACTGATTGTGGGGGAAGTGAAGGGGTTTTAGGGAAGCAGAAATGTTACCTTGCTCTGGGTTCCCATCAGGGGGTCAGGAACCCAAAAAAAGTTAGCCAGGTAGTATGCAAACCTCATGAATCAACTCAGCTATTTATTCAGGAATGAAGTTTCACACAGGAGCAGGGCATGCAGGAATGAAATGGCACTAGTAGATCCACTTTCCTGTTGGAAAATGAGGCACTGAACAAAAATAGCAACTGGGTTTATATAGGTTATTATGAGGGGTGGTCTACTGAGTATAGCAGTTTTTTTAGGGACACTCAGGATTTTGGGATATGTTCCATCAATCAGTGAAAGTGTCAGTTTGAGGACTTGGGAATTTAACCTTCTGGGTGAAGGGTCTATTTTTAAAGTGAGTAATGCTCCAGGGACTGTCACTTTTGGTTTAATTCCAGCTGGAATCTGGAAAACTTTTGTCCTGGGAGATGAAGGCTCTCACTGCATATCCTTCTTTGTCATTCCCTTTACCCAGACCACATTATCCTGGGGATTTTTCCTTTTCCATATCTAATACCTGCGATCATAAGTAAGTGAGAGTCATATCCAGAACTGGTCCAGGTACTGACAGAGTTGGGGAGCTTTCCAACTCTGTTTAACTTGAATATTGATGGGCCAGATAATGAATGATTACAGCTGGTAATGAAGCAGGCCAGAGACCCCCACCAGAAGACGCTTCCACAATCAAGCAGAAACCCCCACCATATTTGTGGTATGTAAGTTCCTCTCCTTATCAGAGAACTTTTTGTAAAGGACATCAGTTTTTAGCAAAAAACAAAATCTGCAGAAGGCATTGTGATTTGTAACTTCCTCTTTGTTTATAAATGCCAGTGTTACAGAAAACAAACTGGTGACACCCCTGTCTAGAGGATGCAATGAAATATGCTTGTCGTGTGAACCTCCTAGCCTCCACCCCCACTGGTTTCAAAAAATTTCTATACTGTGTTCAGAGGAAGAATCCTTAGTCGACAGCCACCTCTGAACCCTGCAGTCATTAAGCCCTTCTCCTGAAAATTCCTCAGGCGTCCAGTCTTCTTCTGTCCTACTTCAGCATGAGGGACCTAGTATTAGAGAATGCCCCATCAACAACTTTTGGGTCCCTCATGGTCATCTTAGTTCCTTACATGGGTTTCTGTATTAAAGAGGTAACCACTATGGTGGCTAGCCTCTGGGTGACAGAGGACAGATACCAGTGAAAGGGGTCCAAGTCACCACTAAAGTCTCTCCAACATGTCTCCTCTGATGAGAAAGGGACCCATTCAGGTAATAAGGACCCAAATGTGGATATACCTTTAGGAGTGTGGGTCAATAGAATTAAAATAGATGGCAAACTAAATGTTGATTTGCTGGAATCATGGCAATAGTTGAACAGGGACCAACAGTTCCTCCATGTAAAGAAGTAGAACCCAAAGATGTAAAGAGCACAGCAAGAGCCAGGCATTGTGCACATGCCTGTAATTCCAGCAGTTCTGGAGTCTGAGGCAGGAGGATCACAAGTTTGAAGCCAGCCCCAGCAACAGTGAGGTACTAAGCAACTCAGCAAGACATTGTCTCTAAATAAAATATACAAAACTGTTAGGAATGTGGCTCAGTGGTTTGGGGTCCCTGACGTTCAGTCCCTGCTGCAAAAAAAAAAAGGAAAAAAACAGTTAAATGTTCTAAGAGTGGGTGTCATGAAATGGGAGCCAAGCCTATGTCATGGCCCTAGGATATTTATGGGTACATGGACAATGTAAGTTCCCATATTTACCTACCACTTGGGCTGGACAAGGCAATGGGGGAAAACAATTCTTCCCAGCAAAGTTTCCAATACCTTATCTAAGTGGCAGTCCAGTTTGGGACACTTTCGAGAGACAACTTCATGTGAAATGCATACCATGGTGGTATTGGCCATTAGCCTTGTTATCACCACAAGGGGCCACCATTGGGAATGCGATGAAGATCATAGTGCTGGCACTGCATAGAGCCAGAGCCCTTGATCAAGACCAGAGCCCTTGTCTTCTAATGAAGAAGCATACCAAATAAGGAATGCAGAGTGGGGAAATTGGATGACCCTTGCCACTCTGGCCACCCCACAAGGTGGAGTGGACACCATCCTAGGCACTGAGTGCTCTGCACATGTACCAGATTAGTGACCTGGAGCAGCCAGGTGCTGAAAACTTTCACCCTTGAAACTCTACAAATGGCAAGGCTCAGCATTAGTGATGCTATTTTGGCTTGTCCCATGAACATGGGTCTTGTTTATCTGGGGTGATTTGTGTTTTAGTGGCTTGCTGTTGTGACATACATTGCTATGGCAGGTTATGGGTGCAGGGATCAGCTCTCCTCACCAAGGGTCAATTGTACAGTGAGGAAAACCAAAGAGGTGGAAGTAAGGACAATGGAGACCATCAGGCTTCCTCAACTGTATGCTGGGGAAGCAAAGACCAAGAACAATAGCTGGACTGGGTGTGGTGGCTTACACCTGTAATCCTAGGGACTTGGGAGTACAAGGCAAGAGGATTGCAAGTTGGAGGTCAGCTTCGGCATCTTAGTCAGGCCCTAAGCAGCTCAGCAAGACCCTGTTTCTTAATAAAAAATAAAAATGGCTGGGGATGTGGCTCAGGGGTTAAGTGCCACTGGATTCAATCCTGGTACCAAAAAACAAAACAAAACAACAACAACAAAACAGAGTAAGCACATTCTTATAAAACCAAATGATACTTTTGGTGCACTGCTGGTTTTCTAGTAATGCTGAAGTTACTTTGTAATAACTCTGAAGGAGACTTTGAACTTCACAATTGCTCACCCACTGAATAAAATCATGTCAGAGCTCCCCACCAAACCCAGAATTCTCTGCCCTTGCTATTTTTTTTTTTTTTTTTTTGGTTAGGAGGGATGTACTGAGGGTTGAACACAGAGATGCTCTACCACTGAGCCACATCCGCAGCACTTTTCATATTTTATTTAGAGACAGGGTCTCACTGAGTTGCTTTGGGCAGTGCTAAGTTGCTGAGACTGACATTGAACTCTCAATCCTCCTACTTCAGCATCCTGAGCTGCTGGGATTGCAGGCCTGTGCCACCATGCCCATCTTGCCCTTGCTATCTTACAGCCACACTTGACGGTATACGCTGTCCCTGTCCCCAGTCTTCCCACTCCTCCTGCCACTTCCACATTCTTTTGCTTTTCCAATAACATCCTAACTCTTACTCTGCCCCTTTTCTCAATGAAGCCTGATTATGTTCTCTTTTTGGAGAAAACAAAGAAAGAAAAAATAAAAATACTTTTCTGAAGACTTGAGCCCCCAAACAAGTTCCCATGAATCATGTTTATAGAAACTTAAGGTAATCAGTCCCTTAAGGATGATTGAAACTTTTCAAGTATTCCAGACCCCGAAGTCCTATGCTCTCCCCTGTGGAATCCCTGGAGGGTAGAAGGAGGTGGGAAACTAGAAAAAAGAAATGACTCCCCCAGGTTAATATTTGGGGTGTGACCTGGTCTCTGGAATGGCAGTGGCTTCTGGAGACCAAGGCATCTCAGTACCCAGTGAAGAACTCAAAGACCCCAAGTACTCCGTGCTTGCTCAGGGTCTCTCTGGCCACTCTTTCTCTTGTGTCTTCTGTCTTACTTTTCTGGATTTATCAGTCTTCCTTCTGTCAGGGTCTCCCCTCTGTTCTGGCTGTCTGGCCCCTCCTTGCTTCATCTGCACCTCCTCAGTTGCCTCTCATCCATCTACTCCTTGGATTTCCCTGCCATTCTCTTTTCTTTCTGTGTCTCTCTGACTTGGTGCATCTCTTTCCTCTCTGGGGCCTCTCCATGTTTTTGGGCTAGTTTACTGTTTACTGAATCACTGCTCCTTTTGTCTGTTTCATGCCATATTCTTCTCTGGAAATATTCTAGAATCAGAACTTGGACCCTTCCTGATAAAGGAGATGGTGTAAATTCCAGGTAAGCTCCCTGCTATTGCCAGAAGCCTGGAGACAGAGCAGGAGGAAAGCGCTAAAGATGGAGAAGGAGTCAAACTAGCAGAGCCCTACCTGAGTCAAGTGGTGTGAGAATGGAACCAGGGGGAGAGAGGTGGATGGTGCTTCCTCTCCTGGAGGTTTCGAGAGACCCTTCAGTTGTCCTTGACTGAGGAAGTTGGAGGCAGCCAGGTTTCCTGCATGCCCAGGTCACAGCAAAACCCTGGCTTCATATTTGGAAGCTAAGTAAACCTTTGGCTGGACAGAGCCCAGGCTTCGAGTGAACTGTGCCAGCAGGTGGAGGAAATAAGATTATGTTAACAGCCCTTCTGCTTACCCAGCCAAAAGTTCGGTCCTTGACCCTGATACTAATCCAATAACAAACATGTGGTTTTGAGAAAAAGGAAAAGAAGGTTCATTGTTTTGCTAGTAAATGAGAAACACAGGGGCCTCCTGTCCTAGAGGCTGTGATTCTGTGCACCAGCAGGGACATTTAAAGAGGGGATTCAAAGGCTGCATTCCTGATGCTTTCTTTTGGAGTCTCCGCACACAACAAATAAACCCAATCAAACCTGAGTGGCTGCCATTTTCTTTCTAAATGTGTGGATCATCTTCCAATTCTTCAAACTTCATAAGAGGAAAAAAGTATATTTGAAATGCAGGCTTCACAAGAAGAAGTCATTACATTACAATTAAGTCCACAGATACAACTGCCTTGTGGATGTTTTCTAATTTTGCTACTAAAGGGACTAAAGTCATGTGGGGACACAACCCATGTTTCACCTATTTGTCATACAGGTGGTGAGAGGAGCAGTGGTGACGTTTAACTTCACAGCAATGACAAATCAAAGTATGCTCATTTCCTGACACTGCCATTATTGTTGTTGTTGTTGTTGTTATTATTATTATTATTACTATTGTTATTATTTTGGTAGAGGGATTGAACCAAGGCAGAGGTGCTAAACCACTCAATCACTTCCCTAGTCCTTTTTATCTTTCATCTAGAGACAGGGTCTCGCTAAAATATTTAGGACATCTCAAGTTGGTGAGGGTAGCCTCAAAAATGTGAAACTTTTTCCTCAGCCACCCAAGCTGCTGGGATTATAGATGTGCACCATCATACCTGGCTCAGGTGACCTTCCCTGTGATTTATGTCACTTCTTGTGGAAGGTCCAGTGTTTTCAGGGCAGTTTGTTTTCTCTAGTTTATAAAACATGATTTTTTTTTTTTCTTTTGGAACAACATTTTTTCCAAGTACCATCACAGTGCTAAAGTCTCACCTGAGGAGGCCCCTTTATTACACTGCAGGGAGGGCAGGGAGTTTTCATCTTGTCCCTGAGCCCCTAGACTCTTCTGTGCTACACAGATGTTAATAGCAGGACTCATGGTTAAGAGAGGACCTGTCAGATAATTTCTTTTAGCTTTTTTTTTTAAAGAAGGGTTCCTAACCACCAGAATGCTTTTTAATAAAAAGGAGATATTATCACAGACATAGCTTTACACATTTCTTTAAATTACACATTTATAATACTTAAGTGAATAAGGTATATGTGTTTGATGCATATGATTTACTGGTACATTAGCTTTTGATCTAAAATTTAGAACAAAAGCCAGGCATGGTGGTGCATGCCTATAATCCCAGGGTATGGGAGGTTAAGGCAGGAGGATTGCAATTTCAAAACCGGCCTCAGCAATGTAGGAAGGCCCTAAGGAATTTAGTATGACCTTGCCTCTAAATTTAAAAAAGAGGTGGGGGGGGGGCCTGGGGATGTGGCTCAGTAATTAAGCACCACTGGTTACAAACACAGCTGGATAACTCCAGAAATATGTGATCTCTCCTTATATATACAGAGTTTATTTTTGTAATTAGTTGTGTCTGCTCTCTCTCATATGGTCTGAGAAAGGATATTCATTTTTATTACTGCTACTGTAGAATTCCATCTTCAGAAAAATAAGAATTTCTGGTCATTTTAAAAAAACAATGAACTGTGATCTTAATTTCTTAATATAATTGAAAATTCATGGCTTATTTGCCAGTGTCCAGCCCTAGCAGAGGTCAGGGGTCCTAGGTTGATGGGAGGCATTGGTGCGGTGGAGAAACAGCATTTACACCAAGTGTTCTGAGGCTGAATCTCTATCTTTATTTTTTCACAAGTCTTTTTATTTGGTTAGTACAAGGAAATAATAAGTAAAAAAAATCTTTAAAAGTACAACTTATGAACTTTCCCAAGGAACACATTCTTTCTGCATGATGGCTGAGATCAAAACAACCTTGTTCCCAGCTAGATTAAAACAACCTTGCCCCGCAGCTAAATTGAGGGCATCATGATCTGTTAACTTTCAAGTTCCAGAACAAATTCTTCACTAGATTTTCTGAGAAATTACCCTTACCATGAACTACAGTGTTTAACAGTGAAAAGCTTTTACTATTATTAACAAAGGGCAAAGAAATCAACTTATAGTTAATATTTAGTCTATTCTATTTCATTTAATGCTGGACTACAATCTTATTTTGATTCTCGAAGAATTAGACTGAACATAGGAAAAACGTAAATTATATTTATGACTAACCTAAATATTTTTATTATGTAAAGTATCTATAGAATCAATTATTAAACCTAGGAAAGCAACAAAGGCTATACACTGCATCCAAACTCAGAAGAATGCCTCTTTATCCATCTATATTTAGAAATTATTATACTAAAGTAATCACAGGCTCCTTTTAACTTAAGCATAGATATAATTGTTTATTTTCACATATTATATCTGTGTATTACTACTAAATTTTTATTGTGTACTATTTTGTGTCCCAATACAGTAAAATGTTCCCAATGTTTTTCCAATAAGTTTCTAATGATACATTGATTATTAATATTAAAAAGCAACTACATATGGAGACATGCCATGCCTATGGCCCCAAGAGGGAGAATGAAATTTCAACAGAACCGTGTCAAATGTTGAGTCCTCTACTACAAGAAAACCATGTCAAATGTTGAGTCCTCTACTCCAACAGAATTGTGTCAAGTGTTGGAGTGGTGGGAAATAGGCACGGCACTTATTCTCATCTGGTTTTTTTCAAATGTTTACATTGCATTGTTAGATTTTTTTAAGTAATACTGAACATAATTTTATCTAATACTCTGAATAGATGTGATTAAAACATGTTACTATAAGTTTTTTTAATTCATTTTTATTGAAAACAAATGGGATACATCTTGTTTCTCTGTTTGTACATGATGTAGAGGCATACCATTTGTGTAATCATACATTTACCTAGGGTAATAGTTTTTGATTCATTCTGTTATTTTTTTCTTCCCCCCACCCCTCCCACCCCTCTTATCCCTCTATACAGTCCCTCCTTCCTCCATTCTTCCCCCCCTTCCACCCCCCATTATGTGTCATCATCCACTTATCAGCGAGAT